>CALNXI010001833.1:26028-63528 GCA_942486025.1 Porites evermanni | reverse complement strand
ATGTTACTTCACGATTCAACAAAGACCTGTCTAATTTTCGAATTTAAATTGTTAGAATTATGGATACATTGAGGTGAGCAAAGTCTATAATTGATTTCACTACCCGTCGGATTTGACATATATTTAAAAGCCATTTGAATCTATATCGCAAATTGTTGTTTTTAAATATTTTTTATGTCTTCTCTTTGGGTTGGTTTTTACTCCATTTACTGCCGAGCCGAAATCGAGACAGGGAGCAGTTGTAACGTAATGAAAATCCATCAACAGAGAAGTAATCTTAAAAAGAGAAATAAAGATGTCGCGAAAAAGGCCAGCGTAATTGATTTCCACAGGTCATATCTTTATTAATAGAATCCTATTGCCAGAAGCATTGTCACAGTTTTGTTAAGTTTTTTGGCCGATGTCTGTGTTTTTTCTTTTTGTTTTTGTTTGTCGTTGTTTTTTCTTTTCTGTTTTAAACCGATTTTCTCTGCAATTAAGACTTCCCAATAAACCCACAAAGAGTTAAAAAAGTACAAAAAGAAATGATTTTTTTTTGCATTTGCTAATTTTGCGATGTAATTTTTCACTGTATCATCAGTGAGTGTACCATGCTATAGGGACCTCGCACGGATCGAAATTTGTATTTACCTAAAACTCGTAGGCCTACGGGTCCTAAAAATGAACCGGTGTTCGCAAGGGAGTTGTGTTTCAAGGTAAGGAATCTGCGAGTGTCTAAACGACGGACTCATTACAACTCGGTTATTCTCTTTAGGGAGCTGTTTTCTGATCATTTCCTATTCGTGAGGATTTAACTCTTCTATTATAACTCCAACCGAATGTGAGTCTGAATCTGCATTTAAAAAGGAAAGAAAAGAAAAACCGGTAAAAAAAGTGGGAAAGTTTTAACGTTCGGTCAAAATAAGTTCGTCCTGTAAAATAGAATTATTTTTGCCATATGCCGAGAAAGGTTGATTGTTTGCCACACTTAATGACTGTTTTAACCTACATTTGAATTACATGTGTCAGTCTTGAATAGTCCTTAAACTCATTTCATAATTCATGTTGCTGTTAACCAGTCGTTCTTTTTTCGTCTTCCAACAAGAGTTTGACTGATATGTTCTTCGTATTATTTATATCAAATACTCTTGTGCCTCCATATAATCGCGCTTCCGCAGGTGCATGCAAAGAGAGCTATGAACATATGGTGTCTGATAATGCACCCCTTTTTTATGCCTGTCTAATTGTCTATTTGCAAATATAAAAAAATTTATTACTGTTTAAACGTACTATTAGAGAAGAGGTTTTTTTTTCTTTAATTAATTTTGGAATGACTGAATCCTATTTTGTGCCCGTCAAACTTCCGTCGAAACATTTGGCTTTAACTTCGATTGACAGTTCCCCAGGTCGAACTTAAAACCGTTAAGGTTGCCTTGTTACGGGTTACCGGTCGGATAGCTGCCAGACTGTGACGTCCTTAAAACCATAAGCTTAGAAATTGAAACCGAATCATCTCTCACACTCCCCAGTCGTGTGGTTTTCAGAATAAGGTAGCAGATGCTGTAAAGGGTCTTCTCTTAAATTAAGCTCTCAACAATGACCAAAGCAAACTCCTTTCCTTTGCCATCAACGGCTTTACAAGTTTTACCGCCATCATGCTGTAGAGGTCCGTTCTTAACAGCATCTCTCTTGAGAAGTTCTTTTATTCAGTAACACAGGCAAACGAAACGGTGGGGACGAAAATTATATGTCTAGTTTTTCACTAGACCAAAATGTGAAAATACATAAAAAATATTTTTTGTTTGTTGTTTCGCGAAGAGGATACAACATTAAAACGTTAATTTTATGCTGAAAATACATCATTATTTCATAAATAACTATACGCATGGCTGCAAAGTAAAACCCGAAAATGAAAAACGGTGAATCATAGAATCTATATTTAGCTGCTGTTAAGCTTTGGAAAAAGTTGAAGAGGCTGGTAAATAACAACTTTGCACTGGAAGATGAAAAAACTAATATCCGGACGTTTGTCTCAGTCTCAACAAAGCCAAAAAATTTATTCTCATTTCCTTCGAATCCTTTTCCGTGCCCTACGCCGATAAATAAGACTAACCGGTGTGGTTCGTTGATCGTTGATCCACTTCTGCTATGCGTCATTTTACAGTGCAGAAAACCTCAAAAAGAGTCTTCATTTATTTTTTCTTACAATTGAACTGAATATTCATGCCTGTTGATTAATACTAAAATTGCCCTAACCATGATATTAAATATGCACAAATATTTTAAGCCACTATTGTTAAATTTTAAAGAGCAAACAACGTCAGGTCAACGAACGATCAAGTACACGAAGAGTATAAATGAATATTTTAAGTTTTAGCGAAGTTTACGCTAGATTTAACGAATTGTATGAGATGTATGTTTAAAAATTAACTTATGTTTAAATCAAAAACAGGACTGGCCATCAGTGGAATAAAAACTGGCCAGTAAAACCTTTCAGTCAGGAAGCCTTGGACTGGACCTGTGTGAATCGAACTGCGTACTAAACGAGAAATAAAAGTGAACAGGAGAAGCTCTCTACAATGACAGGAGCAATGACAGTCTTAAACGTTGCCATGAACAGTTTTACAAGTTATGCCGCCATCATGTTAAACATCGTTGCAATTATCGCGTTGAGAAAAACTCCATCACTTCGGAAGCCTTTAAAAATACTACTTCTAAGTATCAGTGTCTCAGATCTTTGTGTTGGTTTGCTAGTACAGCCATTGTACGTGGCACTGCATGTGATTGATAAGCGCAATCCCATTGTCGCACCACTGGTAAGAGTGCATATTATTTCAGCCAATTTTTTTTGTACTGCTACGCTGTTGGGTATTTGTGCTGTATCAGTTGACAGATTCCTAACAATTCATCTTCAACTTCGATACCAGGAAATCGTTACTCACAGACGCGTTCAGGCTGTGGTTATCTCAATTTGGGTTTTCAGTGCAGTTCTTTCCCTCCCGCGAACAGGAATACATTCTGAGAAGGCCGAAAGGATAATCCTCGCCATCATCGTTTTTATTACCCTTGGTTGTCTTGTCGCAATAGCAATAATTTACGTTAAACTTTATGTAGTTTTGAAACACCATATTATGCAAGTTCAAGCCCTTAACATAAATCTAGATTCTCAGACCACGGTGGCGATTGAAGATACTGCTAGACAGAAAAAATGTACAGTCGCCATTTTCTACTTACATCTCACGCTTTTGATTTGTTACTTGCCAAACGCATTTATGGCTTTAATGATTTTAGTAGATGCCTCTTTTCCCCCCGAAATGATCTATTTCTCGGACGCTTTGGTATTTCTCAACTCATGCCTCGATCCTTTGATTTACTGTTGGAAGATGCGGCAAGTACGACTCGCTGCTATGAACATACTACGAAACATACATTTTAGATGTTAGATTATGGGAAGACCTCAACAAGATACGTTATTCTTGCCCCTGTTTTAAACTAGAAATGTTTTATTATTTAATCCTCATCAGATCAGCCGCCAGAAACATGTAAAACTTTCACAACAGTAGTAGATGATCGATTGATTCAGAACAGGCAATCCTAATACATTGGCGGGCCTATTCAGTGTTTTCTCCCCAAATTTGCCAAACCTTTAATGTTAACGGAAACTGTAAAATACTTCCGTCACGACTTATCCAGGCCTATTAGAACAGAAAACAATTTTTATTAACTTTGCTAAAATTTCGAAAATTGCATTGCACAAGTGGTGCCAGTGATACTATAAGACAATGTCTTATAACATTTTAATGGGCCTGCTTTCCTAAACCTCCCAAGTACCGTGATGCTCAGCTTGACGGTCGTTCTTGCAAACGGTTATTTGAATTCTTAACGACCCTGGGGCGGGTAGTGTAACAAAAACTGTCTGTGAGGGGTGGAGGAGGAAAAGTAAAGAGGGATGCAGCTAATTTCTCAGTCTTTCCTGTTTAATTAATTGCTCTTTATTTGTCGTTTTCTATTTGATTTAGACGGGCCACAATGGTATGGTTCAAACATCTTATTATTATGAATCCTTGGGGACTGAGCCTTTTAAAAAAGAAAGAACAAAGATAAAGCAAAATCGCCAAAGTCGCTTATTCATATCCTTTCGAAGAAGTGAAGCTAAGTGAGACTGCCCATAAAAAGTAAGCGGCTTATAATTATTAACATGAAAGGACTGACGAAGAGTAGCGTAAAATAGGGGAAGAAATTTTTTTTTATGTCTGTGGCCGAAGTTCTGTTAAGGTTAAATATTTCACTTACATTCTTCTCCACGCCAGAAATTAGAAGAAAAAGTCTAAATAATTGCAAAAAGTAATCTGTCAACTAATTTCTAATGATACAGGTAAAAGTGCATATTAAGTGAATGCTAGCGAGTGCAACTTAACTTGTATGGCTATGAGTTAACGGAAGATGAAAGCGCAGTAGCACTCGAGTGAAATTCAGTAATAAATTTGTTTCTCTCAAAAGCTTTTGGGCCAGTTATTTTTAAAAGTCTTGCGTTACTTCATTTAGTTGACTTGTACATAAATAAGCTTAAAACTAAAGTTAATAATCTTTTTTACAGAATGATTTAAATACAAAAAGAATTCACAACTCCTTTTGAAGAAATTTCCCCGCAAGAGCTAAACAAATGCCTTCAAAAGTTTTATTTGTCGGCAAGAAAAAGCGACGGCCACGGCCGTTCGGTCATTTGCGCCAAAATTATAATCCTTGGCAACAGCAAATGAGTTAAAAATCATCCTTTTTGTGCTCAATTATCTCACTGTTTTAGTATACACTGAAACAATTATTCACCGAAGTCAGGAGGTGGCTAGTGGTGGACATTTAAAAAACTCACCACTAGCCACCTTCACTTCGGTAAATAATTGTTATTTATTTAAAAAATTAACTAAGGAAGTTCTGAAATTCTTCAAGGGACGAAATAAGAGGCATATTAGGGAGGAAGTAATTCCTGAGTCCCTAGCTGTTCTTGGGAAAAAGGAAAACTTGAAAACTTTTTCTTACAGTAGGGTTCAAGAAGCTTAAAGGAACTGGTTCACGATAATGCGCATGCGCGCCGTTTGTCTCTTCAGAATAAATTTGTCGGGTCAACACTAAATTTGAAATCGCCATTACTGGTACAATCATTGAAAATCCTTCGTTTTATTCGGACATCCGTCGCTTTGGCTGGGCTAGTTACACTTCGGTAGTGGTGATTAACGTGTGGTTGTGTCGTTTGACTGGTTACGTTTTGAGAAGACGCAAAAAATAATGTTTTGATCATGGAAGTTCAGAAGAGCATCGTGGCCGTGCGGCAACAGGACGTTCTCAAGAGTCTTTGGAGATAGAGAAGCTTAGCCTATCGATCTGGTATGGTTCTAGGAGAAGTGTGTGGCTTACAAAAAGAATACACGACACTTGGAAAGTGGTTAAAGGCATGATTTCGCTCGTTCAAGTTTGATTTGATTTTTGACTCCGACCTGTAGTTATACCGCAACAGGCCGCGCGATCTTCACCGATCTGGCACATTTGAAATGTTTCTTGTATCTTTTCTTTACGATCGTATATGTTTAAGAATTTATGTTTTTAAAATAAATTATTGCCTGAATATTCTGTTTATGATCTAGTTTCTTTATGTGTGCTACTCGATAACATTTGTTTTGCAGAACACTGACCCGATGCAACGCGAATGAATTTGTTCATTTGCTGATAAGCAATTGAAATTTATGCTCAATTAAGGATAATCTTTATACTCATACGTTGTGTGTTTTTTGTCACCGGTCAGGCGCTATTTGTAGGTATTTCTGGGTTTATATAAGGCGAACTGAGAGAACAGTAATAAGATGTTTGTTTACAAATTCTGTTTGCCGATCGGTGACTGCTTTGTCAGCGTGGGTACGACGTTGGTAAATGTTTGTTTCAAAGCAGGACAGGGCTGTAAATTTTATTCTTATCGGCTGCAACATATATCTGAGGAGTAGCAAAGAATAAACTTGAATTATGGGGCTAAATAAAATCAAACCAAATGCCCGGAAATACTCTCGCGTCGAGAACAATTAATTTGAATTTTGTAAATTTACTTGCGTGCGTCTAACTCGCTTCCGATTGGTTGAAAAACAATCAGCTACTGTCAGAATTCACGCATGCGCATTATCGTGAACCAGTCCCTTTAAATGTATGGCTGCTCCTTGTACGATCGAGTCTTACTGCTGAAAAAAAAATCGTCAAACTTAATATCAACGAAACCATGAATAATTTTATGCATGCCTGAGATCAAACGAGATATTTTTCTACTTTCTTCGAGGGTGCATAGATACTATTTCTTTAGCAGGGAACTGACGCTTTAGGAGCAGTCACATCATTTGTACGTAAGCGAGCTGCTTTTGGCACTGCCCTCTAGTCTGACAATGTCGCATTTAAAATGTGGGTCCCAGGAAACAGTGGGAGGGAAAGGGTAGCGTGCTTGGCAGGCGTTTCAAGTGGGAGGGAAAGGGTAGCGTGCTTTGCATTCGTTTCAAGTGGGAGGGAAAGGGTAGCGTTCTTGGCACGAGTTTCAAGTGGGAGAGAAAAGGTAGCGTGCTTCGCACGAGTTTCAAGCGGGAGGGAAAGGGTAGCGTGCTTCGCATTCGTTTCAAGTGGGAGGGAAAGGGTAGCGTGCTTGGCAGACGTTTCAAGGGGGAGTCTAAGGGAAACGTGCTTGGCAGGCGCGTCAAGTGGAAGGGAAAGGGTAGCGTGCTTCGCATTCGTTTCAAGTGGGAGGGAAAAGGTAGCGTGTTTGGCACGAGTTTCAAGCGAGAGGGAAAGGGTAGAGTGCTTCGCATTCGTTTCAAGTGGGAGGGAAAGGGTAGCGTGCTTTGCATTCGTTTCAAGTGGGAGGGAAAGGGTAGCGTTCTTGGCACGAGTTTCAAGTGGGAGAGAAAAGGTAGCGTGCTTCGCACGAGTTTCAAGCGGGAGGGAAAGGGTAGCGTGCTTCGCATTCGTTTCGAGTGGGAGGGAAAGGGTAGCGTGCTTGGCAGACGTTTCAAGGGGATCTAAGGGAAACGTGCTTGGCAGGTGCGTCAAGTGGAACGGAAAGGGTAGCGTGCTTCGCATTCGTTTCAAGTGGGAGGGAAAAGGTAGCGTGCTTGGCACGATTTTCAAGCGGGAGGGAAAGGGTAGCGTGTTTGGCAGGCGTTTGGAGTGGGACGAAAAGGGTAGCATACTTCGCACGCGTTTCAAGTGAGAGGGAAAGGGTAGCTTACTTGGCAGACGTTTCAAGCGCGAGACTAAGGGTAGCGTGCTTGGCAGGCGTTTCAAGTGGGAGGGAAAGGGTAGCGTGCTTGCCAAGCGTTTTAAGTGGGAGGGAAAGAGTATCCTGCGTGGCTGGCGTTTCAAGTAGGAGGGAAAGGGTAACGTGCTTGGTAAGTGTTTTAAACGGGCGGAAAAGGGTAGCGGGCTTGGCAACTGTTTCAAGCGGGAGAAAAAGTGTAGCGTGCGTGGTAGACGTTTCAAACAGGGGGATAGGGTAGCGTGGTTAGCAGGTGTTTCAACCGGGAGGGAAAGGGTAGCGTGCTTGGCAGGCGTTTCAAGTGGGAGGGAAAGGGTAGCGTGCTTGGCAGGCGTTTCAAGTGGGAGGGAAAGGGTAGCTTCCTTGGCAGACGTTTCAAGCGGGAGGCTAAGGGTAGCGTGCTTGACAGGCGTTTCAAGTGAGAGGGAAAGAGTATCCTGCGTTGCAGGCGTTTTAAGCGGGATGGAAAGCGTAGCGTTCTTGGCAAGTTTTTCTAACTGGAGGAAAAGGCTATCCTGCGTGGCAGGCGTTTCAAGAGGGAGGGAAAGGTTAGCCTGCTTCTCAGGTGTTTCAAGCTGGAGGGAAAGGCTATCCTGCGTGGCATGGCTTTTTAAGCGGGAGGGAAAGCGTAGCTTGCTTGGCAGGTGTTTCAAGCGGGAGGGAAAGAGTATCCTGCGTGACAGGTGTTCGAAACTACAATGGGGAGAGTGGGGCGAGTGGTTTGAAGTGCAAATGGAAGGAAAGGGGGGAAGGGGAAGGGGGTGGGGGGAGGGGTTGGAAGTGGAAGTGGAAGGAGAGGGGGGGAGGGGAAGGGGGAAAAGGGGAAGGGGGAAAAGCTCGTGTGGTTGGCGTTTGAAGGGGAAGAGGGAAGGTAGTGTGCGTGGTAGGCGTTTGAAGGGGGTCGGAGTAACGTGCGTGGTCAGCGCTTGAACAGGAAGGCAAAAGAAAACTGAAGCGAGGAAAGAATAAGAGAAGAAAACATACAGGGTGCTTGACTGACTTATTAAAACCTAACCACGTTGCCTGTAATTTCGTTTAAGCTTGGTGAATAAGACTTATTACATCTTTAAGTGGCGATCTTGTAAGAAAATGGGAATGAGGAAAGTCGACGTCCCTTTAATTCCTCTCCTTTTCCCGTGCCGCTTTTACTAATTATTTTTTTTATCTCCCTTCTTGTTTTCACAGGGAATGAAGTTTCTTTCGTCACGCTCCTGATGATTACTCAAGTGACATTTTTAAGTCCCCTTATCACAACTATCGTACAGACAGCTAGAGACAGTATGAAACGTCCTTTAACTATCTTTTATTTATACATATCACGCACTGGAAGAAAAAATACACAAGAACAGCCAAAGCCGGGGGCTTAAATGGCCTAAGGTCAGCAAAAAAAGACGTGAAGAATTTACATGAATAGAAGAAGGCTTTAACTAAAATAATTACAATACAATTAAATCAAGAAAGAAAAGATCTGTCAGAAAAAAAATTTACAACTGAAATACAATACTTGGCAACTAATTTCAAATATTTAAACAACTAATAATTCCTATAAACCACACAAACGAATACAAACAAATACACCTAGTAAAGTCCCATAAGGTGTACAGATTATGCGGAGGCTAATTAACTACTCAGAAAAATACAGTCTTAAGTTTTTTTTAAAGTTACTTACTGTGAGATTATTGCACACAGACAACGGAATATCATTCCAAATAATAGGAGCTTGCCAAGTGATAGCAAATTGTTACTTATGACAGGTTTTATGCGGATCAAAACGTGAACGAGTCATATAATCGTGATATTCAGAATTAAAATGAAGGATCGAGGAAAGAGAAGTAGGTAAAAAACTATTAAAATGCGAGAATACGCAACAAGCAACATGGAATTTATAGATAGAGTAGAGTGCGAGAATATTATGCTTAGAAAAAAGGGGCTTAGAGGATGTGCGCGGAGGAGAAAAAGTAATTATACGAACGGCTTTCTTTTGAAGTACATAAAGGGGCTTAAGGTAAGAAGCATAAGTAGATGCCCATATTAAACTGCAATAATTGATGTAAGGTAAGGAAAGAGAATTATATAAAGTTTTCAAAGTATTCAGAGGTAAGTATCGCCTTGACTTGCATAAGACTCCTATTACTTTAGAGACTTTATCACAGACAGCAGAGATATGCGGTTTCCAAGATAAATTTTCATGAAAGATAATCCCAAGAAATTTGTCTTCCTGCACACGTGTGATGAAAGAATTATTATTAAATATGTTTATATCTGAGGAGTTAATTTGTTTACGTCGAGGGTGAAAAATGATGAATTTAGACTTGGCAGGATGAACAGTGAGTTTGTTAGCATTAAACCAAGAAGAAACATGAGAGAGCTCCACATTAAGAATGGTTGCTAAGGTAGCCAGGTCATTATGACGAAGAAAGATATTTGTATCATCAGCAAAGAGAATGATAGACAAGAGGTTGGAGACATGAAAAAGATCATTGATGTATAAAAGAAAAAGTAAAGGTCCAAGAACTGAACACTGGGGAACCCCACTAACGACCGAATTATATGAAGAGTATTGCTCCAGTGATGAGATATGAGATGACACTCGTTCACGTACTGATGTTTATTTCCTTTCTTAACCTTACTTCCATAAACACCGTGAGAACTAAAATAAAGGTAAGAGTACTTTACAAATAAGGTTGTGAAATTACGGAAATACATACATTTCATACGAGAAAGTAACAAGACCGAAAGGTAAAAACTTAAGATTGCCAAATATCGGTAAATGATGTTGTGTGTAAACTTAACTTCGTC
Source organism: Porites evermanni (assembly GCA_942486025.1). Taxonomy (NCBI): domain Eukaryota; kingdom Metazoa; phylum Cnidaria; class Anthozoa; order Scleractinia; family Poritidae; genus Porites; species Porites evermanni. The sequence continues at coordinate 53,471 of CALNXI010001833.1, read as the reverse complement.
TAAAATCTAAAATCTTGATTTTACAATGCAATGAGCGATAAAATTGGTTTAAAGGATAAAATTACAAAGCGCTTACTTAAATAAGAAAATGTAGCGTAAATATTTACCTTGATGATGTCCTTAAAATCACTAGAACAAGGAAAACTTCTTGGCTTCTTGAAATGGATTGACAAAGAACTTGCGTCAACTAACCGCAAAAACAGAAAACTTAACCTTTTAACGACAAAATTGCGTGGCGCTTTCGCGTACGTCCTAGCTTGCGTTAGAAAGAACTTTATCGTTAAATTGTGGTAGCGTGCGCGTGCAGAAAAAAAAGATATCGGATAAAAAATAAGTTAATTAAGGTGGCTCCCTAGAGTATTTACTAATAACCCTAGCTATCAAGCATACGTTACAGAAGGAAATCTAGTTACTTTGTCGTTGCGATTTTGTTCACGAGATTCACCGCTAAGGTTACCCATATAAGAAGGCTGCTCTATCAAGTTTCATTTTCTGGATAAAGGCCGTTGCCATGGAAACATCGCATCCTTAGACAGGCAGTAATTTTGTCATTTTTGCCCATTTTTCCTTAATATTTCTAATTTCCCGCGGTGAAATGTCTTTAAACTTTGTCACTTTATATTAACGATATTGCTTAACATTATTTTAAAGTGGAAAAAACGTGGGGTCGTTAAGACGGTTTTGCCAATATTTCGAAATTTGTAATTTTTCTTAATAGAGGAGTTTAGCTCTTACAGATTTTGACTAAAAAATAACAGTACAAAGGTACTGCGACTGTTAAGAAATGAGGCGGTTTTTAGAAAAATTTACCGAAGGAAACGCGAGAAATTCACGGTTAATTAACTGCGCTGACGTCACAAAAATCCGAAAAACACGCGTGGTTCGGGGTCGTTTGAGCGAAATACGCGCGCGAGCCATCACGCCCGCATGCGCATAATGACATAGCTGTATGGAACATGTGCTTTCTACCAAAGATCATTTTACTGGTATAATTACCAGTGATTACAGTGATATCTCACCAGTTATGGAACGAGAAGATGGAAAATTCTATTTAGTTGCTTACACTAGTTATGTTCTTCAAAGTACTTGACTATTGTTGCCAAAATTCGAGCGGTGGTGGTCACTCGTGGTGATTGCAATGGCGATGAAGAAGGTGGTTGTGAAAGTGTCGCAATAAGCCCTTCTTTTCCAAACCTGCTGTACACTCTTTGGAGATCTTGAAATGCCAGCCCACTTCCGGATATTTTTTCAATCATGTTCTTCTTGAGGTATTGCGGATGATGAAGATTTCCTTTAAAAGTCTGCATTAGAATATGGCGGCGATCCAAATAAATCACGTCCTCAGCTGCGTGGCTTGCACTTACAACACCCGAGTTCTCGACCACAGTTTTCTCCGAAAGGTCTATCCGTGACTCAAAAAGTATTTTTCGTAGTGCTAAAACATCTTCTAAAGCATCGTGTGCGTTGAAGGACTTTTGGAACAGGAAAGAATACACTGATGATTGGTTCGTCTTTGAGAAGGTTCCATCAGGATTTCGCAAGAAGGAAACTTTTTCTCTGACAAGTGTTTTAAACAACGTGAGAGAATCGGCAAAGAAAACGTCCATTGCCTGTAATCTTTCTTTAAAGTCGCTCTCAGAATTTCTTAACAGGACTGGAACGTCAAATGTGAGAGAATTGTGACCTAGGAGCACCGTTACGACATTCTTGTTTGTGCGTGACTTGGCTCTTTCTACTGACCGTGAAACAAAGCCAAGAAACTGTGACATTGCTTCCTTCAACGGTAGTGTACTTACTTCTTTGTTGTCTTTGTAAAGTTTCCTTTCACCAATTACCTTGACTATTTTAAGTTTGTTTACTTTTGACGCGAAATGATCAATGTCATGTACAGGTAAAGTGTAAGTTGCCAGTGGTCGTGGAGTGTATGGTGAAACAATGGTCTCAATTTCTTTCATGGTTCTTGAGGGCAAGATGCTCAGATCTAGGTTCGGTCCAATTCCGGTTTCATATGTTTTTCCTTCTTTTGCTTCTTTTTTAGCAGTTTGTGCACTGTTTTGCCTGCGGGCATTGGCTCTTCCCCGTTTATAAGCCAAAGAAGATTTTCTGAGTTTATCTTTTTGAACATGATTAGTCATTTTTTCTCCATACATTTCACAGAAATTGCCAGGCTCAATATTGAGTGCCTCAAGTGTATTGCTGATATAGGTATATCTTAAATTTGTCTGAGCGACTCCACAGGCCACACGAAAATCATTGCTCTCACTTCCACCATAGAATCTGATTTTTGGATTCTTCGATCCAATTACACTGTTAAGCGCCTCATTTCGCTGGGAATTTGTCAAAGGTGCAAGCTTCTCTGCCACAGCATCAGTAGAGTAGTCATTGAAGATGTTATTTAGTTCTAATTCCAATTTTTTTCCTTGCAGGTATTTTCCATATGGCAGCTCTTTGTGCTTGTAGGTTCCTGGGTTGCTCTTAAATTTACACCAGCTAGTTTCACAGTTGGAGTGATCCCCAAAGGCGTGGGGAACAATTGACTTAATCGCAGCCTGGATCCCTTTTGAATCTCCTTTGTTTTGAGCAGTAGCATATGATAAACATTTTACTAAATAATTTATCACTTATTGAGATAAAGGGGAACAATTGTCAAATTTTTCATTTTGACTAAGGTTGTATAAACGTGTTGTGAGGGATCTTTTCATATGTATAATGTCACTGTTTTTTTCAACCCCATAGGTTACTTTTTCTCGTATGTGTGCCTCTGTTGTGGAGTCATCATCACTTGTGTAAACTGAAAACTTAACACTTTGGTCTGGAGCTCTGTTAAACAGTTCAACTGCTGCAGCGGGCTCCATTGCTTTCGATGAAGCCTCATGATTTTTTCGGCAGTCATGAGCTTTGGGTTCTTTTCCCATGGCCTTGGCGCTGTCACAAAATCTACAACTTTTTGTCCTTGTTGTATAGTCCAGCACTTTACCAGAAGATAACCCCATAACTGCTCCTTGACCAGTGCGAGAGTTATGCCCCTTGCCACGTTTCTGCCAGCCCATGTCATAGGAACATGAAATAGGCACCAGATTATTATCATCAACCTGAACACCATTTTGCAGGGCTTCTTGTTTTTCTGTTACCAAACAATCCTGGCAGCTACTTTTTGCAACACCTTCAACAGCTTTTCCTACCTCTCTTTCCCTCAATTTGAAAGTGACAGAATTTATAGTTGGGGCATTCAAAGTAGAGAGCAAGTTGTTTATATGTGTTTGGCCAATACCCGCATGAAGACAACCAAGGGCCACTCGTGTGTTTACGTCAAAAGCAGGAGGACCACGTTGACCAGATTTGTGTTGTTCAGAAGTTTTGATTTCATTATTTTTTCCACAGACTGGACAAATAATCACAAATGTGCTAGCTAGGGTATGGCGTACTTCATCCCTCACATTGTAAAAGAAAGCGGACCTAAATATGATAAGTGAAATAAAAAAGGCTTTGTGTGAATAAAACATCTAGCATAGCATATTTGATGTATTCTAGCATAAGAAATTCCCACTCTTTTTTTGCTCCTACCCGTAATATTTTTCCAGATGCTTTTAAGAGGGTTTGGTTGTCAAACTAGGGTATAAATTATACCTGGAGTAGATGGAAATAATACTTGCAAACAATGAATGCTTAGAGGGGGTAAAAATATGTATGTGCATAATATAATGCATTATCCTTTGTTTTTTTTTTGTTTGGGTGCATGGTAAGTTTTCCAAAGGATTGAAATAAAGTCTTATGATAAACAAAAACTTGTGGGTTTTCAGCAGATACTTAATTTAATAAGCAAACACAAAATGGTAGATTATATTATTCTTTCTCAAGAGCAAATGTTAAAGTCCAGTCCAGCAAAGTCCATTCCGGTCAGGCTTTATTTAGAAAGAATACATACATTAACCTGATTGACAGTGAGTGCAGCTTTGGAGACGTTTCCGAAATGTGTCAAGGTCAATTAGACGAGTTCCATGGGGAAGAGCTGCTTCTTTTTCGGCGGCAGCCTGTTATAAGTATGAAGATTTGATGTTTCCAATGATTAGCATAAACGCGCGCTCGGTACTTTTGACAAAATTTTTCTAAAGACAAAGAGTCACCGCCGTGCTTACCTGAGTACTCCTTGTGTTGCGTTTAGAGGGTGGTTCGTTTTCGTCGGTTATGTTTTCAAAATCCAGCCTTCGTTTTGCCATGTAGTTTCGGTATCCTTGTTGCATCAGTGCCATTTTATTAGAAGTTCCTTTCGCTGCTTTCGCGAAGCGACCACTTGCGCTACGCTTTACCTGGTGCGAAGAAGACGGAGGAGTAGTAACAGAGAGGCTCTGACAGACGGATGATGTGGGCAGAGAGTCTTCTTCCGTATTATTAGGGGTAGCCGCAGCTATCCCCAAGACTGCGAACAAGGTATAAGGAAAGTTTCTTCTTTGTTTACGATGCGATTCACGCTTATGTCTGTTATGAGGATCGATGAATGCCGGCAAATTGCTTGACACTGGTAAAACATCTCCTTTGATAAAAGTTTGTCTAAAACTGGCCGATCTTCTTGCATTAACAAAGTTGACAAAGTTTTTTCGCGCAAATTTTCTTAAAAGAGACGCCATGTTTTGTTTTTATTTTTGCGTGGACGTCGCGCGGATTTTAAAGCTCGTGCCATATTAGTACCTAGGCTGCGTACAGCCAATTTTCTCTAGAGAGCCACCTTTAACGTGCGGCTAATTGCTGTAGCTACAAAGAGGTATGGTCATGGACCATGACGCACTGCTGTCTGTGAGACAAATAGCTAGTCAGCCAGGTTAACGGGATATCTCTCATGCCATAAAAATTTAGTTATCCAGAAGTATTTCATAGTTGACTGTGTCAAATGCTTTCTTAAGATCAATGAAGACTCCAACAGTGTACTGATTGTTTTCAAAACCTTCATAAATATTGTTGACAAGTTCTAAGATAGCCATAGCAGTAGAGTGGTGTGGTCAAAAGCCATACTGATGATGATTAAGGATATTAAACTTTGTGAGAAATCCTGATAACCTGAGGTAAAAAAGTTTCTCGAAGACCTTAGAAAGACAGGGGAGAATAGAAATAGGCCGATAGTTTGAAAACAAAGAAGGGTCATCACTTTTAAAAACTGGGAGAATCTTTGCAATTTTGAGTTTATCAGGAGAGACACCACGCTAAAATGATAGATTGCAAAATATGAGATAAAGGAGCAACAAGTAAATCAATTGTTTCTTTGATGGAAGACACAGAAAGACCATCAACACCCACATATTTGCTATTTTTTAGACTATGAACAGTAGAGGCAACTTCAGCAGGAGGAGTGGGATTTACAATTAAGCAATCAGCAAAGTGACCAACAAGGAAATCTTTATGAGAAAATTGAGTAGATGGAACTTTACGGGCCAGAGAGAGTCCTATGTTAGCAAAGAAATTATTTAAGTTAATACAAGAGAGAATGATCTAAGAGAGCGAATCCCCATACATGACCCTCTTCCCATCAAAATTATTTTCAATCTATTCTTGGTTCTGTGTCGTACTGCGAGGTTATTTTAAGGAAGCCACCTTATTGGTCGGTTAGAGTGGCGTCATGTAATTTTAAACATGGCGGGTAATTCATTTTACTGCTGATCACGCAGCGCAAGAGACATGACGTGCAAACTTGGCATTACGTTCGTCGACGAGTCAAAAGCTTTATACGTGGAATAATCTGGCCAGAGTAGCTGACGAAGAGCAAAACGATCCTGGCTTGTGGGAGTTCGCCGGAGAAAGCGATTCCGACTCGGCGAAAACTGCTTATTGAGGTCTTCGCTACATCAATATATAAACAACCAACATCCTATTGTAAAAAACGACAACTGTCTCTTCCGGCGACATCCACGCACACCCGCGAGCTGTGATACCGTCGTTTGGATCCAACCGTGAACACGTAACGAGAAAATAGGTTCAAAGTGGGTCCAAACATGAATGTTTGGCCGCCAAACATTTGAATTTTGTGAGGACGCTAGACAAATGTGGGCACACCGCTCACTATTAAGAATTGACCGAAACCGGAAAACGGGCATCAAAACTCTCTGGCATCCAGGTTAGCGACTGTTCAACAGCTTGAAGCATCTGACCTGATTTGTGTTTGCACAGCGAAATATTCATCGCAAGTATTAGACATTAAGAAGAAGTAATGCAGTTTGAAACTCTCAAGAATAATTCTTAAAAGCAAATGTACTGTTTCTGAACGAAAAATATTCCTGGAAAAAGAGAAAAAATATCTTGCTCATGAGCATAAACAATTGAAGCCAGCCACTTATTAAAGGTTTCGTGTTTCGCGCGTGATAACCTTTGCCTATGGCTTTCACACTGTGTCACTGAATTCAATATTCGTTACTTTAAATGAGGCTACCAGCCGTTAGAAAATCTCAATCTTTAATCTCAAAGTAAAATTTTGATTCCACTACCGCAATCCCTTTGTAAATGAAATTCATTCCTAGATTATAAGAAGAAAGCGCTTATCAAAAACCTGTCAACATCAGGAGCCGATTAGCATCCGATTAGTATCGGCTCCTCGCGCTAATTACTATAATGGCTGTCAAACTTCAAATGTTTGGAGGCGAAACATGTCACGTTCACGTGAAAGTAGATCGTGCGGGTCACGGGAACAACAGACAAAAATAACCTTCGCAGCAAGCGCGCGATCTTTAAATAGATTTAAAAAAATTATCATGGGGCACGGGGATTCGCTCTCTTAGCTCATTCTCTCTTGAGTTAATAGCTATACGTAAAGGGGCTGAACAGACACCGCTACTGTCTTTCATATTACTAAAATGTTGTTCAGATTTCTTTTTAGAAATAATCTGCTTAATAACTGACCAAGTCTTCCTCAGGTCTGAGCTAACCGAGACTAGTTTGTCATGAAAATATTTTTTTCTAGCAATTCTAATGAGAAAATTGCGCTTTTAGGGACGACACTGATGTTTTCTTCAACTAAAAGATTGAGGTTTAGATAATATGATCTCTGCTCGGGATTTGCTCGGGAAGTGGCCCATAAAAGCGGAACAGTTCAATGCCACTCGGTCTTTCACCGAAACACTTAAAAAACCTGTGAATTCTACAAGAATAATTCATCCCGAGCTCTCATCGGTGGCGAGGTCGAAGGACCGCATTGAGGAGCGCTGTGTATGCATTCAAACCTCTTCGCAGAACTCGCAGAAGTCCGCTTAGATACCTCCTATGTACTTAGGCCTGTGTTAAGATGACCTACACCAAAGCAGTGATTAAAATCAGTCTTTCACAACCACTAAAAAATGAACTCATTCTCTACCTCAAAATCAAAACTCGAGCCCATGAGTAAATGAATGAATGGTGGAGATGATTCTAAACTATTCAACGAAACACTTTCAAAAAATACGTTTTCTGGTGGGGGAGAAAACTTGAACCCGTAAAGTGAATATGAATAGGCAGCAGCAAGCGATAATAGAGGTAAGTCAGAAAATTAGTGGACGGACCTATTATTGCAGGTAAGTATAGTAAACGGGTGAACCGAAGGATGCTTTTGTGGAAGGCACTGACGGTAAAGTCAAGCTACGTGCAAACGGAGGCAACAACTCCCAAGACTGTTGGCCCTAGAATGCTGGGAGTTGTTGCGTTCGTGTTGACTTCAGTGGTGTGAAAACTGCTGCAACAACTCCAAACAACACGCAACAACATACAACATCAGGGTGTGCAATTGGACGCAGTATGTAACATCCACCAATCTTTGGGGTTGTTGCCCAACAAAGTTGTGTCCGTTTGCCAGGGGCTTTAAGACTACCTAGCAATTGTGCCCATTGGATCAGACGTACAACTAAGTGTCATTGTTCAGTTGTTTACTCCAAAAAAGATGCAAAAAGAGCGTTTAAGTTCTAAGTAGGAAGATAACCAGCAAGGCACTTATAAGCTTTTCCATATTGACTCTACGAAACAAAAGCACATGTATATAGTGTTGCGGTTTAGTTTTACTCTTTGCTCAAATATCATTAACCTTTTATGTTTAGGTATATTAATGCTAGTAAAAATAAGTCTGAAATTGAAAAAAGTTGTAAAGGGTAAAGTTGAACCAACGACGCTTTACGCAAAAACATTACTATGGCAGCACGGACGTCAAAACGTTTTTTTATTTTCTTATTTAAGTAAAGCTGTCAAAATTGGTTTGTGATAAATTCATTAACGCCGAAATTGTTATTGCTCTACTGAAACCAAACCTGCTTCCCCGCCGCGAGAGTAAGGCTGTCCAGAAGGAATACGGCTTAGATACAGGGGCTAATCCTCCACGCAGTGGATTTGTACAGGTAACAGAAACAATGACAAACTTCAACTTTATATCAGCGACGAAGACATGTCACCTCACAGATCTAATGCTCAGGGAAAGCCAGACGAATGATGCACGACTGAAGACTAGATTAGACTAGATTAGACTCTTCTTTTCCGAAAATCGGTACGTATCTTTCATGTGTTGCAAAGTCCAAATAGTCTCATTTCTGTAACCGATTGAAACGGATTACAACGGTGCCACATAGTACCTGGACTAAACAAAACAAACCGTTTTGTCTCTTAAGTAGATTAAGGCCTGAGTCTAAGTCATTTATGGTTTTTATGTTGACATATTAAATTCTGCAAGCAGAATACTACAATGCTGATCGTACTACGTGAAAATTAACTCTGCAAGGCATCAACACGACACCGAAAGAACTCAAAACAGAGTGGGATTGTGAGCCATAAACAGCTGTTTCGTCCTTTTTTGGGCTCGTCAGTATGGCGCAACAACCAGCCCCAAAAAGGGCGAAACAGCTGTCTATGGCTACAATCCCGCTCTGTTTTGAGTTCTTTCGGTGTCGTGTTGATGTCTTGCAGAGATAATTTTCACGTGGTACGATCAGCATTGCAGTATTCTGCTTGCAGGATTTAACATGTCTACATTATTATTTTTGCTGATCAGGTCTTTATAGATCCTACTTCTTCGGCATATTCGTTTGCGGTCCTTTGCAGTCCTTTGTGGTTAATGTTTGTACTTTATGGTTTTTATGTACACTTTTCAAAAACTATGGTTAAAGACATCCACGAGGAGAGGTATATGGTAAAGTAAACTAAACAAAAAAAAATTGAAAAAAAGAAATCTTAATAATTTGGTCACGTGATCGACCACGCCCTCCATTGTTCGAAACTTGTAACCAACCATTTCCATCACTTGCCAAACGAGTAGCTCCAGTTTCTCTGTATCAAAACATTGTCCCTTCAAAGTGTCCACGAAATCAGCTCGGAATGGTTCGAAGAATTACAGGTGAAATTGGTGTTCATTGACTAGTGCCAGTCCTCCTCTAACTAAAATTATCTACTTTTTTTGGCCTTGTATAAATTGACCTGAGACGAAGCGTCCTCCTTCCCTTTTTCTTTAGAAGGCGCGAGAAAAAGGTTTCTTTTTATAATCAGTCCTTTTTTGTAATCAGTCCCATAAAATCCATTCCATTCCTCAAGTTTTCACGAGATCATTTGCGGTCAACTTTGGGGATCACTTGCGGTCGAGGATCATTTGCGGTCCATTTTGGGGATCATTTGTGGTCTCGGTATCATTTGCGGTACTGTACAGCACTCAAGATTGAAGTGTGTTGATGGCACGACCGATCTTGAAGTAATACCACGTAACTCGAGTATAGCCTGTTGGATTTTGCTGTTAGAGATATTTAACAATTATTCCTCGAGCCCTAATGGGCTATTGACTCAGAGGCCATCAGGGCGAGAGGAATAACTGTTTTAGTAAAATCCAACTAGTTGGTCAAATATATCGAGACAAAACAACTTTAGCTAGCAAAACGCGATTCAGCTGCTTTTCAAAGCCGGCGCTTCTCGCTACTAGTGGGCTATAACATATAGCTTAGTAGTAGCTCAACCAATCAGAACGCAGCATTGATAATAGACCACTAGTTGGATTTTACTAAACATAATTATTGCGTGGAACACAGTATGAGGCTTAATCCAAATAAATGTAAGGAGATGGTCGTGAACTTTATGGGAAATCCGAACACTATTATGAGACCCCTGTATATTAAAAAAAATAGTAGAAAGAATTTCGTCATACAAATTTACTTGGAGTAATCATTAAGGAGAACTTGAAATGGAACTGCCATGTTGACTATATTACAGCTAAGGTATCAAAGAAACTTTACGTTCTCAGACTATTAAAGAGAGCTGGCGTGCAAGAACAAGACTTGGTGAAGGTCTTTAGAGGTAGAGTTAGACAGATAGAATAGAGTCCGCGCAAAAAAAGGGCACTTAAAATCATATATCCTAACAGTTCGTACAGTCAAGCACTGTCGCCAGCCAACGAGACTACACTTTCCAAGAGACGCGAGCACATATGCCATAAATTTATGGTTGAGATGACAGACACCCGTGACCACCCATTATCGTGCTTCGTGTCCACCACTGTACAAGTGCTAATCCATTTAACGTTAGACCTGGTTCTTCTCGACCATTCAATACGTTCATGAGAACTAAAAGATCAGAGAATTTTTTTACTTTTTAATATTCGTCATTTAAGAACCCGTCGTGATTATCATTTTAAGTGTTTTTTTAAGTGGTATAATTAACAGGTAGCTTTAATGTAGCATGATTGTTATTTATAACCTTCGGCCTCATGGGCTATTGACTCAGAGCCCATTTGGGCTCGAGGAATAATTGTTAATAAGTTGACGAAAATGGCGCATATGGCGAAAAAAGGCAATCTGGCAACAATTGCCATTTGACAAGTATTAAAAAGGGATGGATAAAAGGGCCCGTTGGAGAGTGGTGATTTTGAAGAAAATGGTGAATGTGGTAAAAATGGCTAAAACCTGGGTGTAGTAACGAAAACGTCTTACTGAACAACAGGTGTTTACAGGAACGCACTCAAAAACCACGAGGTACAAGTAAAAGTACTACTCAAAACGAGGCTAGGCAGAAAGACTCCATAAAACAGTCACGAAATGTTGAAAACATTGTCAGCATCCACCCATTATCGAAGTGTTTATCAGCTTAAATGTCAGTCACTATCTTCAACTTCTTGTGCAGCAATGTTTTTGAACAGCTTTATGGCAATCTATTTGGGTCCTCCTATTTGGCCTCACTATTGGTACGAACGCTTCTGCTTCAGGGTTAAGCTTGTAATTATAATTCTCTCCTCTCCACATTACACACAAGTTGCAGGGGACGCTCGACATTATATTGATTTCCTTGCCTCAGCTTCAATCCGCGAACCACGCCATCCTTGCCAATAATCGTGTCCACCACGCGTCCAAGCTTTCACAGTGCTTTATCCTTCGATTCAATTTCAAACAACATCACTGCTCCTGTGTCTGGAATTTTTGGATTGTCTGCGGTGGAATTGGACTCTCTCTTCCCAAGGGCGTGGACATACTCTTATAAAATCCTCCTTCGAAGCTGCTCCTTACTTCTTTGTGACAATTTCATCGGCCTTGACACTTACTCTTCGCCAATTTTCTCAAGATCTTTCTCCAAGACTGGGGTTGGTTTCCCTCTTAGTAGGTTATTTGGGGTAAGCACCGGTTGCTGAAACTCATTTCCCTGATAACGAAGTGGTCGATTGTTCATACAGCTCTCTTTGTCAATCAAGATATTTTTCAGCTCTCGATAGGTCAGAAGGCCTCGGCCGACCGCCTCTTCACGATACCAATGAGGCACTCGAAGAAACCTTCCCACCACGGAGCTCGGGCTAGGTTAAACTTCCCCATTGTATTCAGAGCTCCAACGTAACTTGCAAGATTGTGATCCTTCTTGAGGGTAGACAACCACTTCCCTGTAGCCACGAATGTTTTCCCATTGTCGCGTACAAGGATCTGAGGGCATCCTCACCTGGCAATAAACTCCTTTAGCGCTCTTTGAAATTCAGCAGACGAGAGAGGTTCAACAACAGCTTCAGGTGTACTGCGGGTGCTGGTACAGGTAAATAATGCAATATACCCTTTGGCAGTATCAGCCTTCTTCATCCTGGAGTAAACTGGACCAACAAAGTACACTCCTGTCACCGCGAAAGGGTCGGACACTTCAACCCTTAAGGTTAGCAGGGCTACAGTTGTCTCATGCGAGGCAGACTGATAGGTTTTTCCAGGTAGCGCTTGCAAACATTAGAGTTCTGAATCACCTTCTTCGTCAGTGACCTAAGTTTGGGATCTCAGAACCTCTCTCGTATGCGGCACATGGTTACTGAAACTCCCCCATGTAACAATCGCCACTTTACAAGGGGACCCTTTGCCATGTTATTTGTATGTGTAATCAAATGGTGACGAGTGAAATTACGGAATAATTTCACGGGCGTTTTTTCCAAATTCTAATTGGACAAAACGCAAGTGAGATTATTCCCTAATTTCGCGAGTTTACCATTTGATTACCTATTAATATTTTGGGTGACAAATTACGTTCAGAAGAAGCGGTTTTCTTCAAATTGTTTATTGTATTGAAAAAGTCCAAGGATTCCAAGCTTAAAAAAGGTTAACTAAGCGTACCGTACGGAAAGTTTTAATTTTCTGAGTGTACAGACAACTTGGAAAAGCCCTTTAAACTGTTCTTGTTTTTCATTTTTGTTTTTCATCACATGTTTCAAAGTGAAATTAACTGACGTCTCTCTTCTTTGTTCATGATTGGCCAAAATTCATGAATGAACTAGAAAACGCCGCCCGGGTCAAATGATCCGCTAAAGCTATAAATGCCAGTTAATGTCAGTGTTTGAAAATGTTTTCAGACTGTTGATAATAGACAGCAAACAGGCCAAGATTTAATATACGCAAAAGAGCGTTAAGTCACTCGAATAGCTGGAAATCAATGTGGACAAAATTATTTAAGCTTACGGCTCGGTGTTAGAAGTTGGCATTGAAGACGACGGGTGAGCCTGTCTTTGGTTTATCACCACATTACAATTGTGGAAGTTATATACATGGCCACTACTAACCGCTGCACTTGACTGAATAAGCGGCTGAAGAGGAACTCGGCTGGTTGTCTGGTTGAACTGGATTTCTTTGCCATCAATGATATTAGATAGTTGACGCTGCTCTCCTTCGTTTCCGGAGTCATATGCTTCTACGCTCCGTTCTTGTCGATGGCCAGTTATTGTGAGCTATTGTGATTATTTCAGATTTTGGGACTCCACTGGCTTTTAGCTTCCTCACCACAGTTTTCCGGACCGAGTGGTTAGACAATCGTTTGTCTGGACACATCTCCTGTAAGGGTGAGTTTTCTTTCATAATTGCCATGATTCTACTGATAGCATTTTTACCCATTCGGCTTTTCTTGTACCAGACATCTGTTTTGGTGGGGTTGTCAATGCACGCCAAGTAAAAAGGGCCAGATAACTTTAAATCTTCAGGCCTCTTGGCCAGTTAACTCTTAAAAAGTGCGACAGGGCATCGTGAGTCGCAAGTTGCGAACATTTTAGGTAGTACAGACCTTGGTTGAAGTCGTTATCCTCCTTGCCGTGTTTTTGTGGGGCCTTCTGCGAATGTTATGAACTCGTTGCCGTTGTCGTCTTTATTAAGCGTGAAATCCTCCACATTCATTGTGTAGTGTTCTTGGCAGCCACGTAAACCAAGATGCTGTGACAGGAGCCACCACATTGTGTAAAGGAGGGACGTGGAAGATGAATTTCCAAGCTGTCCACATTCCCACGGCACTTCTTCTTCCTCTCTTGTTAGGCTTCGTGACTTATTTGGCAATTTTCCTTTACCTTCGTTTCGCAGCTTACGCGCATTTCCCTCTAGCACTTTTCGAGAACTCAAAAATTCTCTGTCCTTTATAATTGACAAAGAATGGCCTTTCTCTTTCAGGTGGCGGTCAAGTGCTGCATGCATTACTTTTAAGGAGCCAGGTTCGTAGTCGGTTTCGTCTTGTTTACGGACAGAGGCATAAAACCGCTCAAGAACTTTATCCAGCTGTTCAAGAGGAAGCTTCTCAGGGCTTTTGTCGGAGCATTTTTATCACACCAGTTCTCAAAAACTCTCAACCAGTTAACTGTGCTTTTACGGGTGTTCAAGTTTTCGGGAGCGTCTTTTTATGCCGCAACATCAGAATCTGTAACATCTTCAAACCCTGACGCCATTTTGGCTGCGTCCGAACGGTTGCCATGGCAATTTTGTAATTTCACATGTGAAATTATAAATTAACGCTGAAATTTCGCGCCAAAATTAAGGAGTAATTTGTCACCCATGATATTAGACTTGTAGTTAAAGCTTGGACGAGTTTTCATCAAATTCACCATTTTCGCCAAATTCTTGATTTTCGTCAAAATCCCCACTTTCAAAGGGGACCCTTTGCCATCTCATTTGGAGATCTACTAAGACTTCGACGATTTTTACTATTTTCGCATTTCCGCCAAAAAGATAACTGATGGTCATTTTATTTAACTTGTTCCGACGGTTTTGGTAAATTTTCGCCAAATTCATCGTTTTCGCCACGTTCCGAAAGGGCTCCTATACCATCTCATTTGAATTTCTGCTAAACTTGGCGAATGGTCGCCTTATTCACCATATTCGCCACTCTCAAAGAGAACCCTTGCTACTTCATAAGAATATTCGCCCAACATTGGTGAATTTTCGCCAATGTGTGCCATTTCTGGACATATCTCCCACCCTCCCGTAAGTATGGGATGATGTAAAGTTCCCTTACTACAGTCTCATTAGCTCTCCTTATATCTACGCAGTCTAATACCCCGAAACTTTTGGAATTACTACGACCGAGCATAAAAAAGGTCTAAGGCTTTAAACTCATGGTTCAATAATGTCACATTCTACAAGTTCCTCAAGATTTCATTTGACTTTTTCCCCTAATAGCCCATAAGGTGGGGTCTAAGGTTCTGTACAGAAGGCTAAACAGTCAATTTCATCAATGTGAAGTTTTGCTTGAAAACCTTCACTTTTCCTACTCCATTATAACACTCTGGGCTCTTTTTTAAGCATAGCCAGCTGTTCTAAGGTCTCACTGTTACGTATTGCCCGCGCTTCCTCTTCTACGACAAAAAGAAACACATGGCAACCTTTATCTTTGTAACAAAGTTCAGATTTAAACTCACCAGCAGTAGTGAGATGCTCATTGGATCAACAAGAGTACAACTTCCTGTTAGAAATTCTTGATATGCATCTCACTTTTATCTCCTTGAGCATTTCCTATGTTTCTCTATCGATAATATTGCAAGTAGAACCAGAATGTCAACAACACCTTCAAGTCGAACTGTGAAGCTCTAAGTCATGGAGGGGATATCTCTTCCACTGGTTTGGAGGGTGAAGGGGAAATCGTCATCTTCGTTTATTCCCTCTCTTGGGTCTATTGACATCCTCTTCTTTCGTTTTAAAAGGTTTGGAAAATATGCATTTCATGCAAATACCGTATTTATTCGATTAACCGCCCTGGGCGCTTATTAAATTTTTGGACCTTGAGAATGGGCGCTTATTCGAGGTGGGCGCTTATTAAATTTTCACCATTCTCAGCAAGTGTAGTAGTATATTTTGCAACAAAACAGTAAATGCTAATAACAAAAAGCGAAGATGTAACAAAGCAAGGTTTGTGTACAATACTACCCTGAAGAAAACTCCGTCTTCGGGAGGATCTCTTATTATATCTTATTGGAGCTTTTTTGGGAGGGAGTGGGTTGGGGTGGGCGCTTATTCGAGGCTGATGGCTTATTAACTTTATCTGCCTTTAAGATGGACGCTTATTCGAGGTGGGCGCTAATTCGAGGTGGGCGCTAATTCGAGGTTGGGCGCTTATTCGAATAAATACGGTAACAAGACTTGCCTTGTTCTCTGGATCTTTTGCAAAATGGCTTTTGAGTCTACAACAAAAACAACTTCCACCTCCACTTTTAAACGAAAAAAAAGCTTCCCGCTCCGAGGAATTGATGTTTCCGCTTCGTGAATTAGTTTT
This sequence comes from Porites evermanni, assembly GCA_942486025.1. Classification (NCBI taxonomy): domain Eukaryota; kingdom Metazoa; phylum Cnidaria; class Anthozoa; order Scleractinia; family Poritidae; genus Porites; species Porites evermanni. The sequence continues at coordinate 37,520 of CALNXI010001833.1, read as the reverse complement.
AATTGACTACGCCCGCGACTTTCGGCACATTTCATGGACCAAGCAATATCCCGGAGCGGCCTTCGGAAGTGTGATGAGCTTCCTGCAAAGATCATGTTCTTCGATTTGTGGATGTCGCAGTTCTCGGCAAGCTGGAATAGTCTGGTCACAAACAGATCTGCCGTGTCGGACTCCTCCTGTCTTGCTTGTAGGAACTATTGCCTTTCAAATATGACGTTTACTTGAGGGGAAAATGTGCATCCAGTAATTTCAATGCTTTCGCATTCTGTGTTTCTTCTTCTTGTGCAGGTCCAGGGTCGCTCAGCGTAACAAAAATGTCCTGTACATCTTGTCTAGCGCAATATAAGAGTAAGGCTTATTTTTGTGCATCTTTTTTGATACCCTTGGCCTCGAGAAAACTCTTATAACAACGTGTTCATCGTCACCAACTTCGCCCCGCGGTAGTCGGTCTGCCTACAGTGGAACGCGTTCATGTTTCCAAGTTAAGTGTTTACAATTATCTTTTCTCCGAATATGTTCTAGTTTCCTTGTCTATTGCAGAGTTTCAAATATTGAAATTTAAGTCAGAACTGATTGAACTAGATTACGACCACATAACACCAAAACTACACAACCCTTCTCTTAGACCTCCTTGAGTTACCTCATAACAATCTGTATATCCTGGCAGACAACACTACATATGTGAAATCTAAAAACCATGCACTAGTAAATGGAATGACGAGGTGTATGCTGTCAATTATGGGGACACAAGAAGGCTTGGTACGAACCCGAGGCCATAAGAGATCGATAAGGGGCGCTACACACAGAACAAGTACTACAGTAGTTGCCTGTACGTTCTCACAAAATGCTAGCAAGACCTAGGAGAGGATGCCACATGACTGGAAAAAAGCCGGATTGTTAAAAATCTTAGGGAAGAGGAATGCGGCAATGCGTGAATTGTAGAGAGGTATCACTGATTTGCGTAAGATGGTAAAAAAGATCATAGTTACTTTTATCGTTTTCAGAAGGCAGAGGACGCTAAACAGAATCAGCATTCAAGCTTTAGAAAGGCTTGCTCTTGCATCGACAAAATGGCCACCTTACGTAAAGTAACCTACCAGCCCATTGAATGGAATACCTACTTCTACGTTAATTTTAATGCCTTAAAAGAAGCTTTTGACGACGAAGACAGAAACACCATATATAGACTCGCATAGAGCGAGCATTATAGTATACTAGCAAAATGCTGGTTGACAATCTCTGAAACTTGTCTTCTTGCTATCTCCCCCCCCCCCCCCCCCCCCCCCTACTACTTTAAGCTTTGAATAGAACAATTTCATTCACGAAATAATTTATTCTTGTGTGTTAGATCAGAGATACTGATCCCTCTGCACTTTTGCAAATGCGAACGGTGCATCGATATATTGTTTTGTCATGAAATTGGAAGGGATGTTGAAATAATTCCAACTTAACTTGAATAAGAATTCGAATAGTGTGCTCTTCGTTTTCCCCTTGCCACGGCAGCATTACCTCAACGAAACAATATTCATTTATATAATTGCACCACCGGAATTTTTCAGCTAATGAAGATGTTTATAACGGGAAAACGGGAAGCCCTAAACACATAAAAGCGGAGATAAAGGGGAACGTGTGGTCATCTCCGCAGAGGTTAATGTAAACGTCTTATTTACTTCTGGGATTTAAAATAACTCTAAGTTACTTTTGAAATTGGGTTCGTGGAACGGATATAATTTCCACTACTTTATTTTGGTTTTGAAGACATGATTTAAACACTTATATTATACTAAGAAAAAAAAAGGGGCATTAAGCAAAAATCGCGTAATTCAAGAAGGTAAGTCAATTAGAGCCTTAAAAGCAATAATAAATGATATATCCAACGCACAATTATCTCAGGGGTGTCAGAATTGATATGATCGGGACTATCAAAGACTTTAGAAGCAAAATTACGAGAAAAATGAGTTATGGCGTCTCCGAATGTAATTACATGAACTGTTTGTCCAACCACCTTCTGAACATGCTATTTCTACAATCGAAAAAAGAGCTACTGCATCAAATAACAAAGTTACCCTTCCGAAGCAAGAATAAAGACGAAATGTATTATGTGATACAGCTTTCAATTCTAGCCCTACAATTTTTGTTTTATTTTTACTGTCGGCGAAATGCTGTTAAAAACTATCACGTTCCACCCTCTTCTACCCCTTCTTCGTTGGGTTAAAGGCATACCCACATGGAAAACAGTGATTGAAAGTATGCAAACTTTAGGAATGGACAATCTTCGAGTGGCATATACCCGATTTCTCGCTTTCTATTCTGACAATCCTTCTGGACTTAGCGATGGCGAATCGCCGGCGAAATGGCCAAGTAAGGCAACTTTCGCCACTCACCCCTTGACCGAAACTGAATGGCCGCCAAAACGTTTAACACGATTCAGTAGCTAAAGGATGGAACTACACAATGATATGTAGGAGAGTCTGTAAGTGTGGGCCACTCTTGAGATTTAATCCACTGAATTTGGCTAAAATGGCATGTTTCGCTAAATGGGTCAAAGGGGCTAAGTGTGTTCTATTACCAGGTTGAATGCCATTGGCCAAAATTGGCCCAAATGAGGCAAAATATTTTTTGAAGGCATGAGCTATACCTATGGCATCAGTTAAGGTGTTACCATCAACTGTTAATCTATTTGGGAAAGACAATTTACTACGCTAAGAGCTAATAAGCTTCTTAAGACCCTTCCATGTGGCTTTTGCGAGGGTTACTCCTCTATCTAAGCATGGCGAAAGACGCGATATAGAAAATTATCGTCCAATTTCAGTTATCTCTATAATTGGAAATTGAAGTATTTGAAAGAATTATCTATAATCAACTCTTTGCCTATTTATCGGATCATAGTATTTTGTTAAAGTACCGATCTGGGTTCCGCACGCTTCATTCAACAGTTACAGCCTTATTGGACGCAACCGATAGTTGGGCCTATAATATTGATATAGGTAATGTTAACGCTGTTGTTTTCCTTGACCTTAAGAAAGCGTTTGACACATTCGACCACCACACTCTATTGTCTAAATTACATACCTATGACCTAACAGGTGTTTTTCCATAAATTGTTCTCCTTCTATTTAGATAATCGTACTCAGAAATGCGTTTTCAATGGTTCCCCTTCAGAATGTTGCACCCTCAAGTGTGGTATTCCGTAGGCAACAATGTTAGGGCCTTTAATGTTTTTGCTATATATCAATGATTTGCCCAATTGTCTGTCTCACTCTGTGCCAAGAATGTATGCTAATGATACCCATCTGACTTATTCGAAATGTAATATCCACTCCGTTCAATTATGCAACGTTTTAATCGGTCTCTTCCCATAGTTCTTTTTCCCTCTGCTGAGCGTGTGACTACCATTCGCTTTTTTAAAAAAAATAGATTTGGAGGTAGACAATTGTATAGTGTTGAAATAGAAAGAAGACGATAATTTAGAAGTTGAAAGATCGTGTTTTTTTTTGTTTTGTTTTGTTTTTTGTGCCTGATTATCACACAAATAGGAGAGTCTTAATGGGGTTAACCGATAGGCGTAAAACGGCCAAAAATTTAGTCGATAGCCGTAAAAATTGAAAAATTTTAACCTTTAGCCGCAAAAAGGGTAAAAAAAAGAGTTAACCGTAAAAGAAATTGTTGTTTAGATCTGTTAATTTTAAGGAAGGTGCCAAACTCACTTGTGGTTCCGTTATTTATTTACCGGCTACTTTGACTCCGTAGCCACGTTAGGCCAAGCGTTTTTTAGTTGTGACCTAGACCTAGGCTCTATTCCCGCCACTCTCTCGGGGAACTGATTTTTTCCATAGCGAAAATCTGGCTTCTTGCTGGGGATTAAAATTGCGATTTTCAGGAGGTCGTGCCTTCGAAATACTAGTGAAACAACACCCAGAGATATCACTGTTTGTAGAACTAAAACACGTTGCTGATAAAATAATTTCCTGTTTTTCTCTGACGCTAAGGTAGACATTGCCACGCCCAGTCCCTGTTCGGCGTCTTCCCACGCAATCTCGGTGAAGGCATTTCGGTGGCATATCTGAGAAAAAAAAATTCGCTCAGACCACGTCATAAGGCCTTGGACAAGGCAATAGCAGACGGTCTTTCTGTACAGTCCTTCGCTATCATTAAAAACACTGGACACTGGAATTTTGTCATTAGCTGTTTTCAAACTAGAGCTAGAAATGGATTATCCGTCTGAGACTGGCCTGTGTATAGTCGCCCCCTCCCCCACAGACACCCCTTCTCCGGTTTTTTCTGGGTGGAGGGGGCGGCTGTACACAGGCTTTCTGAAACGGATAATCCATCTTCAAACTGTCCGTCAAAATTGACGGATAAAGTCAGGCGGATTGTTCATTCAAAATTAAAACCCTTTGCATTTCAAATTAAGACATATTACCTATCTGACGCGAATTATCAAACGAATAACCCATCTCACACGAATAATCCGTCTCTTGTGTGAAAACGGCCATTTCTGTTTTAAATGAATGTCCCTCCTACCTTGAGTTGGGCGTCCGCATGTCTGCTTTTGCTTTTTCACAAAGATTATTTTTAAAGTGACTGTATTGACATTTCTATACGTAAAATGATATTAGAAGTGGAATACTTTATAACTAGTATGATCTAACAAATCCGGTTAAAATCTTTCAAAAGAATAACTTCATTTTATCCCGAGATGATCCTAAGACCGTTATTTTGCTTTGAAGGTACAAAAAGTACAGGTTTATTAATATTTAACTCTGTGAAACACAAGAAATTAATTTTAAACTTTTTTGTTAACTATAACAGAAAAAAATAACCGATAGCCGTGAAAGAGGCAAAATTTTAGCCGATAACCGTAAAAGCTACCACCCCATTGAGACCCTCAAATAGTTGCATGAAAAATAGATTGAAACTGGCAAAAATGCTTCTCAAAAGGCCTCTATCAATAAACAGCTGGGCCGTGCTGTTCTTCTCTTCCCTCGAGTTTTATACGGTATGCAGAAGTTGCCAGATCTCAAAGGACCTTGGATAGGGGTGATTTGAGACGCCGAAAAGGAAGAAAAGCATGGTAAAGTTAATTACACCATTAATCAATTTGAAGTTAGCCCGTCGAGTCTCGACGAAAACGAAAATAATAATTAATAAAGCATTTAAAACAAAAAGAATTTGTCCAATTACACAGGCAGTTTGGCCCTGACGGCCAACTCTACGCCTGGATGAAGAGTTATCTCTCAAATAGAAAGCTATTTCCGGTGATAAATGCCTTTGAACTGGAACGTCTCCGTGTTCAGCTTGATATTTCTTGTTCTACAACGCTCTAAAAGGTTCTTTAGGTTTTGATCATGGTCAAGGTCAACCTTTTCATCAGTATCCCTTTGGCTATATACACCCCCTTAAGTCTCTCAAGGCATTGGCCGAGCTCGCGTTGGAAACACTTAGTTGCTGGGCAGATACCAAATAGGGGTCTGAAATGTCGTGAGCTTGCTGGGCTCTTCGTCAGGTTGTGTCTGAAGAAATCCATTCTTCAGATCGTCTTTTTCAACACTCTCCCTTTGGATAGCTCTGGCAAAATATCCTCCACCACAGGTAGTGGGTGGTGTCGACACTTCAATGCTTGGTGTAGGTGCTGTTGGTCGATGCAAAACCTAACCTTTCCATCTAGCTTCTGAGTTGCAACCATGCTAGCCACCTATTGTGTAGGCTCATCCTCTCTTCTGATTTCTTCCAGGCTCTCAAGGGGATTAATTTCTTCCTTCAATTCTACCTTAACTGCTACGGGGACACGCAAGGGAGGCATTACAACGGGTGACACTTCATCGTCGACTTCCAAGTGCAGCTTAACTGCCTCCCATCTTGCCCACGGCAGGATCCTGAATACGTCAGTATACTCTGATAGGACTATCTCCGCTGTCAGGCCTTTTGATATTGTGCACTTCGGCTAGCTCAGAACCCTTTGAGGGCTACCTGTCAGACTGTAGGGTGTCCTGATGCTGAACTACCACCAGGTTCATTTTATGCACGCTTCAGCCCCGAGGAGTGGTGCAAATACATCAACTACCACAACAAATTCGTCAGTATAATCAACGTTGTTTCGTGGGTTTCGCACAGGTTCTATGACGGTGCCCAACACTCTCAGTTTGGACTTGGAGTAGGTAACAAGTTTTCGCATTGTTTTCAGGATTTCAGCATCAGCAGGCAAGTAGCTGCGGGACAGGACATTGCAGGATACTCCAGTGTCCATCTGCATTTCAAAAGTTTTGTTCCCGATTTCCATGGCTGCATAAATTCTGCCCTTGTTGCTTCTGATAGCATTGACCTGTTCAGCGAATGACAGGGCCCACAGTTCATCCTCAGATGAGGTTTGCAAATATTTGTGTACCGCATGTACCTTAGGCTTGCTTTTCTACAAGTCTCTCTGGGGCTGTACTTTTCTTGGTGTCGAAAGTGAAACGGTTTGTAGGCAGACAGAACTGAAGTGGTTTTGGTTGGAACACTTTGTACAGGTCTTGCCATATGCTGGGCATTTCTCCATTCCTCTTTCATGTTTTCTGCTACAGTATTTGTACTCTCTCAGTTCCCTCCCTATTTTGGAGTCGTTTAGATGATGTACTGCTTCTGCGCCGTGGCTGGAGATCTATTTCAGCTGGATGTTTGCAGCTTCAGCTGGTCTACAATATTTCATGCATTTCTCCAATCTCGGCTCTGCGTTGTCTGAAATACCACATGCGAGTCGTTCGCTAATCATTTCTTCCATTAGGGATCCAAAGGCACACGGTAGCCAGTGTACAAAGTGTAGATGCATAGGTGTCAATTGTTTCTGTGGGTTCTTGTGCTCTGGCATGAAATTTTTAGCGTTCATAAATCGTATTAGTCTTGCCCACGCAGTAATTATTTCACAACTCCAAGAGTTTATCGATCCTGCATTTGTCAATTTGACAATTCCTTTTTCTAAGGTCTAGTTTCAGCAAATATTATACCCCTACCATTGAGGGGAATAGGAAATTAAGGAGGAAAGCGGGGTGAGAGAAAAAAATTACATAGTTTGGACATAGTTATTAGAGGAGACTGGTTATGAAAAGCGGCAAACATCAATGATAAAAACAACAGTGCTGCAGTTTATGTTGGAAGCACCCTGAAAGTGCACAATCCTTTGTTTTCTGTTGGCAAATTGTTACGGAATAAATTAATGCAACGTTTTTATTGGTCAATACAATCAAAATGATAGGAATTCTTTTGAACGTTGTGCACTTTCAGGTCCACAAAAACATATAACAAAGGAGTCTGACGGGTTTCATAACCATTCCACTCAATTAACTATGGTTTGGATAAAAGAAAGTTGGAATTACCAGGGAAAGGTGGTCCTAATACACATTCCCTTGGTGCTGGGGTATGAATATTATCTTAAACTGCAGTTATTATGATTTTTGTTTTGATCGTGAATAATGTCTCAGTTTTACTTGCATATTGTCTAAGAAACCATTTAATGCCTGACGTGTGCAAAAAACATACATTCCCACCCCTTTAATTATGCATGGTTTTTCTAAGCCCATCCTAGTACATGCATAAAAACAGTGACCCACCCCCCTTGGATCATTATACGTTTCTGGGAAACTGCCCACATACCCCTCCCCAAAGGCCAACATTATGTCCTAAGTGAGAAGTAAGTGTTATTGTTGACCTAGGGAAGGGGAAGCAGGGCAGTTTCCCAAAAACGTATAATGATCGTCCCCTTATTTTTCCAGTCCCCCTGCCCCCCCTCCCCCCCCCCGGGACTTAACGGTATAAGAGGTCAATAAATGGGAAGGATGACTAAAGAAATTCGGATCCGTATACGTTTCTAGGAAACTATCCACAAGACTTTGTCTAGCCACCTTGGCGTGGAACTTGATTCGATCAATGGAGCGCAGCACTCACATGGGCAGCAGCTATGAAAACGGAAAGTTTTTACTTAACAAAAGAGTTTAACTCCCACTGGACTGGTACGTAGTGGCGTCATGTGAAAACGCTATATAGAAAAAGATAAGGCGCGATTGTTTACAATAGTACGACGGAACCACGCTTCGCAGAACCCCGTTTATGACGGAAAATTTTCTTTTATTTTTCGTTTTATGCTCATGTTGCGTCTTCGGTCAGCTGACTCTGGAGCATTGGCAAGAATTCATTCAATTCGTCAATTGTGAACGATCAGCAAAAAAATGTTTTTATTATGAGGGTCAAATGACATCTTCATACAAATTAACGTGCATCATGATACAAATTTTTAATTCATGAGTTCATGGCGAACTTTTGTTTGATAACGTTTTGCACGCATTCGCTCGTTTGGGTGTTTAGCGCGCCTAAAGCAACGAGAAAGTAATTCATATGGAAGATATACGATCCATCCATACATTCAGAATAAGTTTATTTAATTAAAATGTCATGTTCCGTAAAGATTGATACAACCCCGCGTAAAACTACGCGTAGGTAGAATTCGAGAGAAGCACGTACGGTCCATCAATTTACCTTTTTTAAATTAGGGGAATACATTACATAACCCCTCATTATTGTTCACTATCTGAAAATTTGGTTGCCGCTTTGACGTAATACATAAAACATAGGACGCAGTGTACATGTTTTATCACCAGATGAAACACCGAGAAGAGAGTTGAAAATACGACGCAAAGCGGAGTATTCTTGACGAGCTGAACGGCGTTATATATATTTTGTTATCTTTAGAAAATTCGAGGAAGGTGAAATATGCTGCGCTGATCTGAATATAAATATTCAAACTCTTTCTCGTTTAGGGCAAGTGTAAGTAAACATATGCGGAGTACCTTAGAGTAGCAGCCTCCCACGCAGACATTCTTAAGAATTCTTGACGTTTTCCTCCCCAATGTCCAAAGAACATTTGCGTGGGAGACTGCCCACCGGGGGAATTTTCCAAAAAGTTTTATACATTCCGGCTTCCAGAGGCCCAATCTTGCACCCTTTTATACACCATTGTTACATTCCAGTAAAAAGTGACAGTCCTTTGAAATACTTACTTTTAAGAACGCTGCATACTCATTCCAAACCCTTGGAATGAAGTTGATAAGCAATATGACGGGAGAACAGCCATGAGTTGCGTCTGTTCGAAATATTAATTTTAACAAAAAGCTCTTCTCAAAACCTACATCGCAGCGTGGTGTAGGCAAAATCATAGAATCAAATTGTAAATTATACGACTACCCACTATCTGACCTTAAACGTTTATGTATTTTGCCTTTTTCTCCATATTATTGTAAACTAATTTAACTCTTTTTATTTTTATTTTTCCTCTATTCACACTAGACATCTCTCAACCGCGGAGAACTTCAAACAGGCCAAGACGAACCAATGCCAATTTTAGCACTGAAGCACACGTAACAACTCCGCAGTATGGTCATTTCCTTACGCATGCGCACAACCATATCACCTCGGCGGTGGCAGCGGTGGACAGCTGTTTCGCCCTTACTGGGGCTATCAGCTTAGCACAGCCGTCGGGTCTATGAATGAGCGAACCCGCGATTCCATGCAACCAGTATTTTCCTTGGAAACACCACATCCCCTTGCGATAAGCGACTTCCCCATATGTAAGTACCCCTAAGCTCACGAGTGAGAATCGTTGTTGAGTAACAAATATTATAATGGTTTGTATAAGCCGGATTTTAGCCATCGTTATTTAGATATCAAAAGTCGTAATAAAAATACATAACAATTTTTTTCTTTTGTTAGCATGCTGTGGAAAAGTTATTTTTCTTTCTCCTGTACCGATGAAGATTTTTATCTGTCGGTTATTTCCCAGATCAGTTTGAAAATATATCCTAAGCGCATTAAACTGGACATCCATTAAGACTTCGTTTGAATTCAGAAAGCGTTAGATAGCTTCATGATTCTAGTAACTGATAAGAGTCTGCTGGCTAAAACTAACAGCAAAAAAGGGTCTTGTCACTGCAGTCGACTGAACTGAAACGATTAACAGACTATTCCTGAAGTTAACCTACTGACTTTAAGAGGCTGAAGCAACTCTACTTTCTTACTCCGAAAACGGAAGCTACTGGTAATTTACTTCCCATTTTTTTTTTTTTTTCCTGCGATACCTCTAGCATTAAATCATAGTCAGGTGGTCGGTGTTAAGACTTATTAATAAGACATTTGAAAAGGTTACTAATTAAAATAACTTGCCGTCGGAAGCCGCATAATTATAAACGTTTTTGTTTTATTCCTTTGATCTACCGCAGAGGACAATCTAGGATAAGGCCCATTACAATAATGTTTTCAGAGACATGAAAAGCGAAGGGTTTTCCATATTCTCCTTTGTAGTTTGTAAAACTAAAATATGAATGTAAAAATGAAGGTGGAATGGTTCAATTAACAAGCGCATGAACTAAAGTCGTTTCAAGCAGTAATGTTCGTGCCATTTTATCAACAGAAGTTAATTTCAAGGAGGATCTTGATGCTCGCCATCAAAACTTTTATCAGAATAAAAAATTTTACTAAATGCTACATTTTCTTGTACGGAATTCTTAATATTTTACGCATTAAATAATCTGAGCAAGTCAACCTTTTTCTGTCAATAATGATTTCCATGGAGACTTTACATCACAAATGCTTAAAATGGATTATTTGATGTTAATGTTTGGCAAAGAGCAGAAGAGAAATGATCCGAGATCTGTTAAGGATCTGTTGAATTGTTTTCTCTTATATTTTTCTTTCCCGCCACTAGTAGCAGGCTCTAATTTTTCTTTCGGCCATATGTTAAATTTCTCTAGTCGTCTGTTATGTCATCTAACCTTTTTTAAAACCTCTTATATTAAAACTGTTAAAAAAAAATTAGCTATAGAAGGTACCATTAAGAAGATTTTAGTTTTTATACGTCAATAATCCTCCTCGGAAAGTTGCAGATGGTATTAGTGAAAAAAAAAGTCTTGGCTTAATTACATAGGCATAGAGACTATTAATTTCATCGTTGTTTACGAATCGTCGAACAATATTTAAACAGGTAGCTTCCCGTCCATTAATCGCATCTCAAATTATTCATTGAAACCAGACATTTCAATTTCGACAGTTTATTTTTTTCTTCGGAAAAGGGGAGAAAGAAAAATGCATTTGACTTTAAATTCAATGACTTTACTTCCAATATCTTGTCTCCCGCGTTTGATAGTATCAAAAAAGTTTCAAGAATGACCTAATTGGCATGTACTCTTTTATTCCAGTTTTAATAATCACCCTGTTCCGACATTCAATTCTTTTATTCGCCTCTGACAATAATCGAGCTGACACATAAAATTGTATTCCAATTAGATATTTACTCGGTTCCGACATCATTTTTTTTCCCTTCTATGGAATCCTTATTTATTAAGCAAAAAGTGTCCAGACACAATCGTTTCATTGGTTCAATTTACTTCTATAGTTTTAACTTAAATAAAGCGGATGCTTCTGCGAATTTTTTTAATTGGCAGCGAAATAATTAATTAACGTAAAAAAAA
>CALNXI010001833.1:0-23677 GCA_942486025.1 Porites evermanni | reverse complement strand
AGAATTTACTTATAACTACACCAGTCATGTATTCAACTATGTTTATCAGAGTGTCTCAAAAGCTGGGTGTCGTTTAATTGAATAGAGGAGTGGCGGGGCTGAGAACTACCGCTAATACTGAGCTACACCAAATCAGCACAGAAGACAAGTTTGCCAGAAACACAGCACTGTAAACATGAATATGTTTAAATGGCAAGGGTGACATAGTAACTTGTTGGACTTAAAGTTACTTATAGAGACTCCTATTGATCCTGATATTAAGCCATACATTAACCGATTATAACCGGTGATATACAATGCAGGTGGGTATGTTTATGATTGGTAGGTAGGTAGGTAAGTGGGTGGGTAGACGGTTGGGTTGGTGAGCAGGTAGGAAATTTACCTTACGCCACAAAAGTGTGATTGAAAGCTCATTAGCCCCCTCTTTAGAGGCCCATTCACCAGTAAACGAAAAATACAACCAATTATAAGCCCCTCTCTTGCTTTGTTCCAAATGTATTTAAATGAATTCGATTTATTAGCGATTTGAAGCTTGATTAATAACCATAAAAAAAGTACATGCGAGACGAATTTGATCAGAACAGCTTGCTTGTTTCGAAACGCTTCCCTTTTCCGGTCATAAGCCCCCTCGCATATAATCCCATCCGTTAATAAGCGCTCCCAAAACCCCTTAAAAGATGTATGACCCAAAGGCTTATAAGCGGTAGTTTACGGTATACTGATGTAAAGGCAATGCAAGGGAGGCCCTAAACAGTCGAATCCGAACATCCCGTGATTCCACGACAAAATGTTTCTAAAACGCTTTACTCTTCCCGATATTTTCCATGCTTATTCGTAAGAAACATATATGCCTGCGTTTATCTATGAACACATAATAAATAATATAATATTAACAATTCAATGTTAGAGTCATCACGTGGTAAATTCTGGCCGAGCGGGATAAACCCCCTTAACGTCCTCAGTTTAACATAAATTATGCGCAAATTATGTAAGCAAGTGAATGACAAAAGATTTGAAAGGATAACATCTCATGTCCTGTATAGAGAGGAGAAGTGTGACGTAACGTTACCATGGCTATAATTTGCATTCTCTAACGACAGAAGAAAAGTATGAGCTACTGTTTTGTTCCTGAGTGCAATCACGTACAGGGAAACCATACATGTCAATTTTTTCTTTATTTTTTTTTCTGCCATATTTGCAGAACTTCGGTTTGTTGAGATCCAGAAATTTTGTTACCATGATAACGTGACGAAACGACTTCTCTTCACCGTTGGAAACCTACAAGCTAAACAGATATATTTGATTTTATGCATCTACAATGAGTAGAATTTTATCTCGAGAAAATGAATAAATGATTCCTTCAGTTTAAGATACGTCCCTAAAGGCTGTTCATGCAGGCTTAGTCGTTTGACTGGGCTCGCTCGATTGACCAAGTATTTCCTTGTAAAAAAATCAATATGTTCATATGGATTTAAATGGCTAGATTTCCAATTACGTATGTGTCTCAACTTAAAATTGCCTGTTCCACGAGTAATATTACGGCCGCCCTTGTGAAAAAATAAATTCAAACATGATTCCGAATACGCGATTCCAAATCGGCGTAAGCAGCTTGTCACTCTTATGAAAGTTTACATTTTGCAGGTCACAAGACCGAACAGCCAGCTTAAGTTTGATGAGAGTAACGCATAAATTTGACTATCTTCCTGGTTAATTACGTCCCAATGAGCAAGTCAGACTAAATAATATTCAACAATATATTTAAAGACATTTGATCCATGTCATATTTGTACCGTGGTTGATAAATCCAATTTTGAGCCTCTCAGATTCTCGGCAACTGAACCCGGATTTGCGTCAAAACTGGCAATGTAAGGTGTTTTTAATTTATTTTTTTGTTATTTACTTGAACATGCTGGTGAGAATTTATGGTGGCATGGTTTTTGTGACAGAATTTACCGACCCGAGTGTGAAGCAGACCGAATATATGGTGAGCGGGGAAGCGGGGTTATTGCAGGGGTGGAAGAACTGGCCTCAGTCCTGGCGTCTTTGAACGCCATATGTGCAATGAGTTTGTTGAACATTGTTTCTCTTCTCAGTGCCAAGAGGGTTTTTTTTTTTCGGGTAATCCCTTTTATCTCGCTCAAAAACCGCCATTTTCAAATGCCAATTCGAACTGGAAAGGTCTTCAGTTAAGTCTGAAACGAGCGTCATAGCTGGAGTTCATCGATTCTTAAAACTGTCAGTTTTACTGTCGACCCCCCTAAAAAGCCTTTAGTTGGGTTAGTTGAGTCGCCTACTTTGGGGGAAGCCCAGTTTCCTCATACAGCATCGACACTTTTCTGATATTAATGAATTTAACAACTATAGGTTTTTGTTTCATGATCACGTAGCAATTGCGTGTAAAGTTGTACATGCCGAATATAAAGCCACGCACAAACGAATCCAGATACCGTAAACTGCTGCTAATAAGCCCTTGCTTTATATATCTTCTTCAGGGGTTTTAGGAGGGCCTATAAATGGAAGGGCTTATATCCGAGGAGGCTTATAATCAGAATAGAAAAAACGCTTCCAAACAGGTTATGGCAGTTGAAGTCCTGAATTTTTTTCAGGCTTCTTTACGCAATTGCATAAATTGCATTCACTGCGACGATCATTTTTTCATTTTCAGGTCATGGAAGTGCTGATCAAAATACGTTTGCATTTACTGAGTCCTTAATTAAGCTTCAAACTTCATTAAAAAATCGAATTAATTTCAAAACATTTGGATGGGTGGCTTATAATCGGATGCATTTTTTCTTTTCAGGTAGATGGGCCTACACCTCCCCATAGGCACGAATCCCGGTTTAAAAATACCGTTGGTTGCATCTAAGCGTGTACACGAGAGGAAAAACGTGTTGTAATTGGGTGCAAACATGACATCTTTTGACCCCATACATTCGAAGTTTGGAGTAAGCGAATGTTGTCGACTTGATTTGTTTTCGCTCCACAAAGGATTCTTTGCAAGAATTTTTAGACGTTAAGAAAAATTTCCCGAGGCAAGTGTGCTGTTTCTGAGCGAAAACTACGCATGATCGTTGAGAAAAATGAAATGTGAGCGAAACGCGCTGATCAGTTTGGGGCGACAGTTTGCTTCAACGGCTTTCAAATGTTTGGCGATAAAACACCTCAGGTCTGCCACCCTATTAGAAAATACATGTTCTTTTTGTCTCTTGCACGGTAAGCTGTTTCAAAAATGTCCGCATTCGTGTGGACGGGGCCTAATAATAGGGTTTCCGCAGCTGCACATCTATAATTTTTTGGGAGGCGCAAAACATTATTATCTAAAAGGAAACACCTTTCTCTAAAACTGTTACTGACGAAGAAAACGGTTGTTTTTAAACTTTGGTACAAAAGTGATTCTAAAATAGTAAGGTGAATTAGCCACTCTAAAGGATGTTACGTCTCTGTTTTCGAATCTGTACTCTGGTAAATATTGCAGAGTCCCCAGGCTTTTTTCATACTAGAAACAAGGTTGCTACTACTTGCTTTTCTCTGACGTTGCCCTGCTCAAAAGAAAATTAAAACCAGTTTCGCCTCCTTTCCTAGAAAAAACATTTTCGTAATTAATATTTCATATACAGTGTACTTAACTGAAATGTACTTTTGGAGCCTAACTGCCGCTGGACCACTAACCAGAGAGAATGCATTGTCGGATGCATAATAAGCGGAAATATTATCGGGGTTATTTGATAGCCAGGTGTTTTGAAGTGAGTTTTAATTTATGATTTTTTTTTTTTCTCCTTTAGCGGAGAAATATGTTTTATCCCATTTAAAATATAAAAGAAGTCAAAGAGGACCGACTTAAACGAAGACCGCAACCGCAACCGCAACCGCAACGCAAAAGAAAAAGCAGTTTACTTTGAAGGTACGTAGGCTTTATAAAACGAGCGTTACGAAAGAAACTGAAAGAAAAGCCTGATTCGTATAATTGTTTCAAGGCATCACCTTGCTGACAAAGTCTTAATCCGTTTTGAACTTGTGACTAGTCCAGTTCCCATGCTGCCTCGACTCATTTTATGTTATTTGTTATCCATGTCCTAATACTATCCACTAGTCCGTGATCAAAGCTGCTATAAATGCATTATTTCACAAATACAAGGTGGACGTTATTTGAAAAGCTTCAGCTTTCATTATTGACAATTCTGCCTTGTTGGCAACTGCGTGCGCGCGAAGATCTTAGCTCGAACTAGCTTGGCTACCCTGTACTGTAAAAAAAATTCAGAATTCAAAAACGAAAACCGAATAAAAATAGCGGCTACAAATCCATGTTACTTCACGATTCAACAAAGACCCGTCTAATTTTCAAATTTAAATTGTTAGAATTATGGATACATTGAGGTGAGCAAAGTACATAATTGATTTCACTACCCGTCGGATTTGACATTTAAAAGCCATTTGAATCTATATCGCTAATTGTTTTTTTTTAAATATTCTTTATGTCTTCTCTTTGGGTTGGTTTTGACTCCATTTACTGCCGAACCGAAATCGAGACAGGGAGCAGCTTTAACGTAATGAAAATCCATCAACAGAGTAAAAGAAGTAATCTTAAACCGAGAAATAAATACGTCGCGAAAAAGGCCGGCATGATTGATTTCCACAGGTCATATCTTTATTAATAGGATCATATTGCCCGAAGCATTGTCACAGTTTTGTTAAGTTTTCTTGGGGGTGTCTGTGTGTTTTTTTTTTCTGTTTTAAAACGATTTTCTCTGCAATTTAGTCTTCCCAATAAACCCACGAAAAGTTTAAAAAGTACAAAAGTAAGGATTTGTTTTGCATTTGCTAAGTTTGCGATGTAATTTCATCAGTGAGTGTACCATGCTACATATATCAAACTTGAATAGTATTTGAACTTATTTCATAATTCATGTTGCTGTTAACCAGTCGTTCCTTTTTCGTCTTCCAACAAGAGTTTGACTGATATGTTCTTCGTATTATTTATATCAAATACTCTCGTGCCTCCATATAATCTCGCTTCTGCAGGTGCGTGCAAAAAGAGCTATGAACATATGGTGTCTGAAAATGCACCCCATTTTTATGCCGGTCTAATTGTCTATTTGCAAATTTATTAAATTTATTACGGTTTAAACGTACTATTAGAGGAGAGGTTTTTTTTCTTTAATTAATTTTGGAAACTGAATCCTATTTTGTGCACGTCAAACTTCCGTCGAAACATTTGGCCTTAACTTCGATTGACAGTTCGCCAGGTCGAACTTAAAACCGTTAAGGTCGCCTTTAGCCTGCGTGGCAGGCGTTAAAAGGGGAAGGGGAAGTCCGTCGTTTAGACGCTTGCAGATTCCTTACCTTGAAACACAACTCCCTTGCGAACACCGGTTCATTTTTAGGACCCGTAGGCTTACGAGTTTCAGGTAGATGCAAATTTCCACCCTCGCGCGTGGTCTCGCGCCCTAATTCCTTCCCCTTTCCTTTCCAACGCCTGCCACGCAGGCTTGGTCGCCTTTTTACGGGTTACCGGTCGGATAGCTGTCGGACTGTGACGTCCTTAAAACCATAAGCTTAGAAACTGAAACCGAATCATCTTTCACACTCCCCGGTCGTGTGGTTTTCAGAATAAGGTGGCAGATGCTGTAGAGGGTCTTCTCTTAAATTAAGTTCTCAACAATGACCAAAGCAAACTCCTTCCCGTTGCCATCAACGGCTTTACAAGTTTTGCCGCCATCATGCTGTAGAGGTCTGTTCTTAACGGCATCTCTCTTGAGAAGTTCTTTTATTCAGTAACACAGGCAGGTCATCTGTAAAAAAAATAAAACAAAAAGGGAAGAAAATTTGAAGAGGGTAGTACACAACTTCCCTCGTTTTTAGTTTGTTAACTTTTTGCTATATTCAAATGAATGCTCTCATATTTTAGTCGGTTTTGGAAAACCTGTATAGTACGCGGATGTTAGAGCTCTTACGAATCACTCAATTGTTATTAATACTCACAATGCTAAATACATATTGCGAAGCGTAACCTTGGCTTATTTCATAATCAAGCGGTGTTAAAATCTCTTGAGGGGGAAAGTAAACTCAAACTTCGATAGAGCTTCTGATATTAAGGCTAGGAGCAACTAGTCAAGGTTCTCTTGGCTGGTATCTCGGAGTTCTTTTTGTGTTAGCTTTTTACAAACAAAGCCATAATTCTGTATACAAGGATTTAAAAGTGTACATTCAAACTTCTCTACTTAGTTATGTTTGTTACAATAATAATAATAATAATAATAATAATAATAATAATAATAATAATAATAATAATAGTAATAATAATAAAAGAAATCTGGTGGCTGCAATAAACGAAGCGGTGGGGACGAAAATCATACGTCCTGTTTTTCACTTGATCAAAATGTGAAAATACATAAACAAATATTTTTTGTTTGTTGTTTCGCGAAGAGGATACAACACTAAAACATTAAGAGCCATTTTCTGAGAAAATCGAGAATCGCAAGACACTCGTCAAAAAATCGAATTTTTTATTATTTTGCCAAAACATCCCTTTTAGTGACCTAATTTAAGGAAAAATAGTTTTGGGTTCAAACGATTCATTTTAAAGGAGAAATTAGGAAAAGTTTGAAAAATCGATTTTATGCTCGTTTTTCGCACAAAACACGGCAGGATGCAATGGCAACTTCGAGAGAAGGGTGAACGCGTAAGAAACATTCCCTGACATTGAAACTTCACCGAATTATTATTTTGTTCTTACTCTTGAAAATCCTAAAAGAAAATTTGATAAACAATGCTTTACATTTTTATAATCGACAAGTGTAAAGAGGTCATATTTGTGACGTTAGACGTGCTAGAAAATGAAGGCCAACTTTGACTATTAAAAAAGGCCTCTGGTATATGCCGCTTGATCATAAAATCAATATAAAATGGAACCTTGGCTTTTGTACTAACTTACTGGAAAGTTTTAGCTCTGGAAATCAAATATCATCCTGACACCAAAGCAAGCGGTGAGAGCAATTGAATTGGGAAATTTATGCAAATTAGACGGCTTGCGGACGGTTGTCAAACTAAAAGAAAGGTTTTACATGAAAGGATTACTCACCATTGCTTGTAACACGTTTTTACGGCAAGGAAAGTTATTTCCAACTTCTGTTGCGTCGGTTTGAGTCACAAAATCCATAATTTTAAGCCAAAAGGTCCAAAAGACAAACGCACGTTTGCTCAGCGACTGCGCCAGAATCCGGCCGTGAATCGAAATGAAGTCACAACACGTCACTGCGGTCCTTTAGAAGCAAGAGTTGCAAGAGTTTTTACTTCAGTCAGGAGGCCAAAAGATTGAAAATTCATCGCAAACTAATGACTTCGATTTTGAAAACCTTTCATCACTTCAATCGTTCGCCGGCTGATAATAAACATCACACAAGATCGTATGACCTTTGGCGTGTGACCGGAAATCGGTCACACCCTCAAGTCACGTTAGCATACTGTCACGAATTTTAATACGATTTTTCACGTTTGCTTTCGACAAAAAATAGACTCATCGAAATAAAATCAGGCCTGCTTTATTTATTTATTTATTTTTTAATTTCTTTTATAGCCTGCAGAACTTGTTCCCCATGCATCGCGCGTGTCTCGCGCCCCCAGTCCGCTTCGCAGTGCTAGCGTGAAAAGCGCAAAAAACTGAAATTGACTCCTGTTCTGCAGTTGATTTCTTTTATAGACACCTTCTAGGCATTGACAGGCTGTGAAAAAAGTGTATTTTTATTATTATTATTTTTTGAAGTGCTACATCATTTTCCTATAAATTTCAAACGTGACTGCTAAAAGACTGTTTGGAACCCATGGATGGAGAAAAGCTGTGCCGGAGAGAAGGTCAACCTCCCAGCCGAGCCAACTTTTGCGAGCGTTTATATGAGGAAAAAACTGACCACTTTGTCCGAGTCAACAGTGCTTGCGCATGCTGTCTTTGTCTAGCCTTGACCGTGTTGTCCCAACTACAATCGGCGACAAAATTGTTGAGACAAATAGGGTGACTTCGGAGAACAAACGAATCCGCACCCTCCCCTGTCCCCTCCATTCAAAGTTGGGGTGTTTGTTGTTTTCTATAGGTAGCTAGAACAAGGGCACAACATTGTACGGAGGGGATGGGGGAGGAAAGCTATATTTCCTCCTTTTGAAGTTCATAAAACGTAAAAAAGCCTACTTTTGGGCGAAGTGTCTCAACTCATTTTGTCGCCGATTGTAGCTGGGCGAGCCAAAGTGGAGAAATATTAGCCGGGCTGGAAGGGTGAGGCCACCACTACCGGCTCAGTGGAGGGCTGACTTCCGGAAGCCCTCAACTCCGCCCACTACTGGTAGTAAGGCGTCTATCCGAACCAACCTTTTGTTTCTCATGTAAATGGTTTACCAAGTTTTGTAAGGAAATGGAGGAAAAGTTGGCTCGCCCAGGGTAGCTTGGGAGGTGAGTAAACACCAGATAACCCCAATAATAAGCACAAACTTTGATTGTCAGTTAGATGTCTACTATTTTAAGTAAGCGACCTGCATGTGATTGTCGCATCCATGCCCCCTTCCAGATCCCCTTTATTATCGGTAAGCCTCTGATAGGTCAAAGTAATACAGTCGTACCTCCAGTAAGCGACCACCAAAAATGCAAAGACTTAGTGGTCCCTAACGGGAGGTGGTCGTTTAGAAGAATCGGACCACATGGGGTCTATTCCGAGAAGAGGTCCAGGCACATTCTATTAAATGGCGGTGTAACAAATTCCTGGCAAAATATTATCTTTTACCTCTTTTGACAAATACAGCTTTTAAATCATGCTCAATTTAAAGAGGGATTCAGGTGAGTGAGATATAGAATAGTCTAGAATCACAACATAATCTTCACTTTGTTGGCTACATCTACTAAGTTAGGATATGTGTAGTTCCACGATGTCGCTAAAGGTCTTCATATTTTCTAAGGAACATAGTGCACACAGCAAAAATAGAGAGCAGAGAATGCGTCAACTGGTCGCTTATGGAAAACAATTAACCGTGACGCCCAAAAAGTGGTCGCAGTCACTTAAAGAAGGTGGTCGTTTACTGGAAGTTCCAACTGTAAGGCTTTGACTGGGAAAATTTGGTCTTTTGGATTGGCAGTCGCACATGGAGGTTGGACTGTGTAAGCCACCATCACCTCACTGTGAGTGACGAGAGCCAGGAAAGTATAGTATACACTCCCTTAGGATACACAGAATCGTTGTTTTGAGGTCCCGTTTAGCGAAATGGATCATTCAAGGGAGGTGTTGAAGTCCCATAGTGAAATTTATAAGGTTTATGGGTTTTTAGTGCAAGACGAAACACAATACTTAGGGCCCTGTTGTTCAAACGTTTAACAACAGGAAATCACTATCAAGCGAATAAGAAGAAGCAGGGTGAAAGCGTTAGTCCCGGGGGCGTTAGTCAACTTTTCGAACATACAGCCCCTCAGTCACTCTCCTCCGCAGACTTACCCTGGGCGACCAGGATAGGGGAATATAATACTCGACCTTCCTTGCATCATCGCGAGAGCCTATAGCCTTCACTTTCTTTTGGCTCGTCCTACAATCCTACCCAACGTTCGTGGGACAGGAAGGTCTGCTTGCGAGGCTTGGGAATCTAGGGAGACTATGGTAGCATGGTGCAAATAGCCGGGATGAGCTACTTTGTCCACACGAACCAAGAGGATTGGGTCTGCTAGAAGAAATCAGGTGTAGCTTTCTGTGATAAGTAATATTCCAACAGTATAGGATCATAGTTTGAAGCCATTTCACAATCACTAGTTTCCGCGCACCTCTACCGGCGAGTTGTGGACAAAAGCAGCTGATAGCTGTATGCGAACCTTTTTTCCACAAAATGGTTTCTGGGTTTTCGCATTCGACAGTGTCATGTATTGATTTTTTTTAATCTTAGTCGAGGTCTTTTTAATTATGTACTGTCTATCTGACTGACTGTTTCTTTGTTTTTTTTTTTTCTGGTAATAACAGGTTTCATAATTTGGTCGTGGTTGGGGTTATAGGCTCCTGATCGTGAGCAAATAGCGAAAAAATCAACAAGCAAAACCAAAAGTAAACTGTAGCGTTGAATCCGTTGGCCACGGAGAATTGGTATTATTCTGCAAGTTCTTTACTACAGCAAGAGAGTATACTCCCTTGACTATGGGACATTGGGCCGGGGGAACTTAGTATTTTGACCCGGCATAGGGGAGGAGGGGAGGGGGAGGGGGTACTCTGGCCAGATTCCAAGTCACGGGGATGATCGAAGTATGTTTTTTTCTTAGTTTGAAAATATTTTGAACATTTTTTTTTTTTTAGCTGTGGCTTTACTTAAGTATTCAAAATATTCGTTCTTTTTTGGTCTTAATTTTCGCTTCCACGGATCACTCACGACACTTGGAATCCGAGGTACCCCTCCTGTTTAGTACTTCGAAGGCAAAAAAGCTGTTTCAAAGCCTAGTAGGTAAATAAAAGAAAAATAAATATGCATGGCTGTTTCTACTGCGATGAGAGGATTTCTTGTCAAAAAATGTGAAAACTGTATTAAAATTGCTGACAACAGCTACGAAAATTTCGTGACAGCATGATGACGTGACTAAAGCGTGTGACCAATTTCCGGTCACACCAAAGGTCATACGATCTTATGCGATGTTTATTATCAGCCGACGAACGATTGAAGTGATGAAAGGTTTTCAAAATCGAAGTCATTAGTTTGCGATGAATTTTTATTCCTTTTGCCTCCTGACTGAAGTAAAAACTCTTGTAACTCTTGCTTCGACGTGTTGTGACTTTATTTCGATTCACGGCCGGATTCGGACGCAGTTGCTGAGCAAACGTACGTTTGTCTTTTGGCTAAAAATTATATATTTTGTGACTCAAAACGACGCAAAAGAAGTTGGAAATAACTTTCCTTGCCGTAAAAACGTGTTACAAGCAATGGTGAGTAATCCTTTCATGTAAAACCTTTCTTTTAGTTTGACAACCGTCCGCAAGCCGTCTAATTTGCATAAATTTCCCAATTCAATTGCTCTCACCGCTTGCTTTGGTGTCAGGATGATATTTGATTTCCAGAGCTAAAACTTTCCAGTAAGTTAGTACAAAAGCCAAGGTTCCATTTTATATTGATTTTATGATCAAGCGGCATATACCAGAGGCCTTTTTTAATAGTCAAAGTTGGCCTTCATTTTCTAGCACGTCTAACGTCACAAATATGACCTCTTTAGACTTGTCGATTATAAAAATGTAAAGCATTGTTTATCAAATTTTCTTTTAGGATTTTCAAGAGTAAGAACAAAATAATAATTCGGTGAAGTTTCAATGTCAGGGAATGTTTCTTACGCGTTCACCCTTCTCTCGAAGTTGCCATTGCATCCTGCCGTGTTTTGTGCGAAAAACGAGCGTAAAATCGATTTTTTAAACTTTTCCTAATTTCTCCTTTGAAATGAATCGTTTGAACCCAAAACTATTTTTCCTTAAATAAGGTCACTAAAAGGGATGTTTTGGCAAAATAAAAAAAAATTCGATTTTTTGACGAGTGTCGTGTGATTCTCGATTTTCTCAGATAATGGCTCTTAATTAAATTGTAAGTAAAAATTCAATGAACACTCTTTATGAGGTTTTCTGCACTGTAAAATGACGTATAGCGGAAGTGAATCAACGATCAACGAACCACACCGGTTAGTCTTATTTATCGGCGTAGGGCACGGACAAGAATTCGAAGGAAATGAGAATAAGAGACATGAAAATTTTTTGGCTCACTTCTTGGGGCTGAGACAAAAGTCCGGATATTAGTTTTTTAAAAGAAGCATACTTTTCATCTTGCAGTGGAAAGTTGTTATTTACCAGCTTCTTCAACTTTTTCCAAAGCTTAACAGCAGCTAAATGTAGATTCTATGATTCACCGCTTTTCATTTTCAGGTTTTACTTTGCGGCCAGGCATATGGTTATTTATGAAATCTATGATGTATTTTCAGCATCAAAGTGAATATTAATGCCTGTTGATTATACTCGAGGCTGAAAAACCTGAATCAATGCTACATTTCCCTAACCATGATGATAAATATGCACAAATATTTTAAGCCACTATTGGTAAATTTTAAAGAGTAAACAACGTCAGGTCAACGAACGATCAAGTACAAAGAGTAATGAATATTTTATGTTTTAGCCAAGCTTATGCTGGATTTAACGAATTGTATGAGATGTATGTTTAAAAATTAACTTATGTTTAAATCAAAAACAGGACTGGCCATGGAATAAAGAATGGCGAGTAAAACTTTTCAGTCCCGAAGCCTTGGACTGGAACTGTGTTAATCGAACTGCCTACTGAACGAGAAATAAAAGTGAACAGGAGAAGCTCTCGACAATGACAGGAGTAGAATACAAGATAGTCTTATCCATTGCCATGAACAGCTTTACAAGTTATGCCGCCGTCCTGTTAAACATCGTGGCAATTATCGCGTTGAGAAAAACTCCATCACTTCCGAAGCCTTTAAAAGTACTACTTCTAAGTATTAGTGTCTCAGATCTTTGTGTTGGTTTGCTTGTCCAGCCATTGTACGTGGCACTTCATATCATCAATAAAGACATACCAATTTTCAAACCTTTGGCAACAGTGAATACCATTTCAGCGACATTTTTTTGTACTGCTACGCTGTTGGGTATTTGTGCTGTATCAGTTGACAGATTCCTGGCAATTCATCTTCATCTCCGATACCAGGAAATCGTTACTCACAGACGCGTTGTGGCTGTGGTTATCTCAATTTGGGTTTTGAGTGCAGTTCTTTCGGCCCAGCGAACAAATACACATTCTGAGAAGACCGATAGGATAATCCTCGCAATCATCGTTTTTATTACCCTTGGCTGTCTTGTCGCAATAGCAATAATTTACGTTAAACTTTACTTAGTTTTAAAACAACATATTATGCAAGTTCACGCCCTTCACATAAATCTAGATTCTCAGGACGCTGTGGCGATCGAAGACACTGCCAGAAAGAAAAAATCTGCAGTCGCCATTTTCTACTTATATCTCACGCTTTTGATTTGCTACTTGCCAAACGCATGTATTGCTTTAATGTTTGTACTATCTTCCGCGAGTCCCCCCAGACTAGTGTTCGTTTTCTCTGACGCTTTGTTATTTCTCAACTCATCCCTCGATCCTTTGATATACTGTTGGAAGATGCGGCAAGTACGACTCACTACCATGAACATACTACGAAACATGCATTTTAAATGTTAGATTATAGTGAGACCTCAACAAGATACGTTATTCTTGCCACTGTTTTGAAGTAGAAACATTTTATATTATGAAATCCTCATCAGCCGCCAGAAACGTGCAAAACTTTTACAGCAATAGTAGATGATTGATTCAGAAGGCAATCCCAGTACATTGGCGGGTTTGTATTCAATCGTAGTTTTACAATGATTTCTCCCAAAATTTCAACCTTTAATGGCAACTGTAAAATTCTTCCGTCACGACTAACAGACGACGATTTTTATCAACTTTGCCGACATTTTGGTCATAAATTGCATTGTAGAAGTGATGCTGAGGATACCGACTGGTTTTCATAGTCTTTCAACATTTTGGGCCTGCTTTCCTAAACCTCCTAAGCACCGTGATGCTCAGCTTGACGGTATTTCTTGCAACAGGTTATTTGAATTCTTACTGGCCCGGGGGCGGGTGGTGTAAAAAAAACTGCCTTTGAGGGGTGGAGGAGGAAAAAGTAAAGAGGGATGCAGCTAACAGCTAACCGTGTTTAATGTTGTTGGTGGTAATGGTTTTTTTTTCTCAGTATTTGCTAATTTTTTATTATTACTATCATTATTATTATTCAGGGGCGGATCCAGGATTTTTTTTAGGAGGGGGTGCACTCGTCTCTTGCTCTACTTCAACACCAATAAACCACATAGTTTTTTTTTGTTGTTTTTTGCAGAATACCAGTTGTATTAGAAAACCGCAGGTCATCTCACGGGGGGGTGCGCACCCCCTGTACCCTCCCCCTAGATCCGCCCCTGTTATTATTATTATTATTATTATTATTATTATTATTATTATTATTATTATTATTGTTATTATTAAAAGATATTAAAAGAAAAATCGCCAAACTCGCATATTTAGAATTTGCAAAAGCTCCTTTTGAAAAGTGAAGCTTAGTGAGACTTTCCATAAAAAGCAAATTAAGCGGCCTATTAACAAATGTCTTCCATTTTTCCATGAAAAGACTGACGAAGAGTAGCGCAAACTAGGGGAAGACATTTTTATACGGCTCTGGTCGTACGTAGTTCTGTTAAGGTTAAACTATATTTCATTCACATTCTTTTCCACGCCGGAAATTAGAAGGAAAATCTTAATATCTAGCAACCTCACATGCAATTACAAAAGGTAATTTGTTAAAGACTTTATAATGATAAAAGTGAATGATTGAGTGTTAGCGGGTGCAAATTGTGCTAGTGGGAATGAGTTAACGGAAGATGAAGGCTCAGTAGCGCTTGAATGAAATTAAGTAATATTATGTTTCTCGCACAACCTTTTAGGACAGTTATTTAAACGGCGTTTAGCCAGTGTTCAACAAACCTCGTTCTGAGCTATTTTCAATTTGCCGGACGTTACTTTTCTATGTAAAGACCATTTACCGTGAATAGTTTTGTGAAAGCATGTGACTTAGGCTCGGAAAAGCATTTTCCTTCTTAACATAACCCACTAAAGAAGATATCTGGAGGTCAAAAGATTTCCTAAATCGTGGTCTAAGTTAGAATTCGTTTAAATAACTGACCCTTTGCATTTAGCGGGGAGTATCGTGTCAGAATAAGTCATTTTAATACTATCTAGACCTTTGTACACCAAATTGTTAAATAACACCTAAGAAGCGCCAATATTAACCTAAAAAAATATATGTGTGATTGAACTCCAAAATAAAGATAAATCAAAATCAAAATAGAAGTTAATCGACTTTGCTAAGAGCTTGACTTTGCATATCATTAAAACAACTGGGAGGCAGGCGTCAACAGGGTACAAAGACGACGTTTGAGCTGGGAAAGGAAAAAAAGTAGCGTGCGTGCAGACGTTTCAAGAAGGAAGGAAAGGATAGCGTGCGTGGAAGGGGTTTCAAGCGGGAGGGACAGGGTATCCTGCGTGGCAAGCGTTTCAAGCGAGAGGGAAAAGGTAGCAAGCGTGACAGGCGTTTCAAGCGAAAGGGAAAGAGTATCCTGCCTGGCAGGCGTTTCTAGCGAGAGGGAAAAGGTAGCGAGCGTGGCAGGCGTTTCAGCGTTTCATGCGGGAGGGAAAGGGTAGCGAGCGTGGGAGGCGTTTGAAGAATAATGGTGGGTAAGCTGGGCAAGTGGCCTGCCACGAAAAGGGGAAGGGAAAATAACGATTATGCCAGGCGTTTGACGTGAAGGTGAAGAGAGGAGGTAGTGTGTGTGGTTAGCTTAGCTTTTAAAAGGGGAGAGGTTAGTGTGCTTGGGTGTTTGAAGTTGAAGGTAGGTGATAAGAAGCATTTTGGCGATTGAATATGAAAGGGAGAGTAGCCTGCTGGGCAAGCGTCTGACGTAGAAGGGAGAGCATACCGAATGTTGTTGGTGTTTGAAGGAAAAGGAGAAGCTAGCTTGCTAGGCAAGCGTTAACTTTGAAAGGGAAGGGATTAGAAAGCGTGCCTGGTAGACATTTGAAGGGGAAGGAGAAAAGCTTGTGTGGTTGGCATTTGAAGGGGATCGGAAGAGAGAAGGTAGCGTGCTTGGTAGGCGTTTGAAGGGGGTCGGAGTAACGTGCGTGGTTAGCATTTGAAAGGGAAGGTAGAAGAAAACTGAGGCGAGCGAAGAATGAAAGAAGAAAACATACAGAGCGCTTGACTGCCTTATTTAAACCTAATCACGTTGCCCGTAGTTTCGTTGAAGACTGGTGAATAACAATTATTACATTTTAAGTGGCAATCTTTCTTACAGATAGCTAGAGTCTCTGTCCCATTATGGCTCTTGCTAGAGACAGTTCTTAATGAGAAACGTCCATTGCGCTTTTAGGGGCGACACTGAGTATGTTGTCTTCAACTAAAAGAGTGAGGTTTAGATAACATGATCTCTGCTCGGGATTTGCTCGGGAATTGGCCCAGAAAGGCAAAACAGTTCAATGCCACTCGGTCTTTCTCCGAAACACTTAACAAACCTATGAATTCTACCGGAATAATTCATCCCGAGCTCTTATTAGTGGCGAACCATGTGTATGCATTCAAATCTCTTCGCAGAACTTGCAGGAAACCACTTAGATATGTCCTATGTACTTCGGCCTGTGTTGAGATGACCTACACCAAAGCAGTGAGTACAACCCCGAAAAAAATGAACTTATTCCCTACTTCAAAATCAAAGGCTTGAGCCCATGATTAAATGAATGGTAGAGATGTTTATAAACTATTCAAGGAAACACTTTCAAAAAACACGTGTTCTGGGGGGGGAGAGAACGAGAACCTGAACCCGCAAAACAGTGAATATGAATTGGCAGGAGCAAACGATCATAGAGGTAAGTCAGAAAATTAGTGGACCAGGCTATTATGGCAGGTAAGCATAGTAAACGGATGAACCGAGGGTTTGTGGAAAGCACTAACGAAAAAGTCAAGCTACGTGCAAACGGACGCAACAACTCCCAACATTGTTGGCCCTAGAATGCTGGGAGCTGTTGGCTGCGGTGTGCAAACTGCTGCAACAACTCCAAAGAACACGCAACAACAGGTAACAACAGGGTGTGCAATTGGACGCAATATGCTCGGGCTTTAAGACTACCTAGCAATTGTGCCCATTGGATCAGACGTACAACGAAGTGTCATTGTTCAGTTGTTTAGTCCAAAAGAGATGCAAAAAGAGCATTTAAGTTCAGCTCCGATGTCGCCAGACAGTACTTTAACAAAAGAGCCAGATGTCCCTTTTCACATGACGGTCAAGACGGCCATATTGGTGTTCCAAGAAAATCCTGTGAGAGTCGAACTGTTTACTTCTTATGTAAACACACACTTTCTTTTGTTCAACTAGAGTGAAAACGCTCTATAGACTTCTCACATTCTATACGTAAGCTTATTTCAATTCCGAAATTTCTCGATTCGAGTAGGTTAAGAAATCTCCTATAACCCATTGTGTTCGGCTGGGCATGGAGAGCTCAAGAAAAGCAGATGGCCTTGATGGGAGATGCTATCCACTCTTCCTTTAATCTAGAAAATGAAGTGTTTCTAGAAGTAAGCTATTAAATGAAAAAAGAAATCATCTTTGTTACATCTCGTTTCTTATGTTATTAAAGTTACAATTCTCGTACAATTTATCTTTTAAAGGTTTTGGATTACGGTCAGTCGTTTATTTATCTCTAATGTTTGGGGGTTCCGTAGAAACCAGCATTGAAGAATTTTGGAAATTCCTGTGAGTTTTTAACCGTCTCGTACTTGTCGTTGACAGCTTTGCGCCGGTTGTTTCGCGCTTTATGGGGGACGTTTCCCATTTCTTGCAAAGTACTCGGACGTGCATTTCTAATGCTAACAGGCTTCAGGTCTCTTCCGTGCATATTGACATGGACACCACACACGCACGAAAGAAACATTTCTCCAAGTAGGAACACAACCAGCAAGGTACTTTTAAGCTTTTCCATATTGTCTCTACGAAACAAAAGCACATGTATATGATGTTGCGGTTCAGTTTTACCCTTCCCTCAAATATCATCATTAACCTTTTATGTTTAGGTGTATTAATGTTAATAACAATAAGTTGGAAATTTTACCCAATAACGTTACTATGGCAAACGGACGTCGAAACGTTTTTCTTTTTTTTTTTTTTTGTTTTTTAAGTAAAGCTGTCAAAAATGGTGTCCGATAAATTCATTAATAGCGAAGTTGTTATTGCTCCAAAAGTACCAAACCTGTTTCCCCGCTGTGGGCGTAAGGCGGGGCAAAAGGAATATGACTTAGAGTCAGGGGCTAATCTAAACACAAAAAAAAAAAAGAAAAATTAAAAGAAGTCACGTTTAAATTTTATTCTTTTTTTTTATTTTTTTTTTAACCTTTAATATAAAAGTATATTAATTTTTTTTACTTTTTGTTGTTATTTTTTCCCAATAACGTTACTATTGCAAACGGATGTGGTAATGTTTTTTTTTTTTTTTTTTTTTGTTATTTAAGTAAAGCTGTCAAAAATGGTGTCCGATAAATTCATTAATAGCGAAGTTGTTATTGCTCCAAAAGTACCAAACCTGCTTCCCCGCTGTGAGAGTAAGGCTGGCCAAAAGGAATATGACTTAGATTCAGGGGCTAATCCTCCATGCAGTGAATTTAAACAGGTAACAGAAACAATGACAAACTTCAACTTTTTATCAGCGCCGGAGACATGTGACTAACAGATCTAATACTCAGGGAAAGCCAGACAAATGCTGCACGACTGAGGACTAGATTAGATTAGATTAGACTCTTCTTTCCCGAAAGTTGGTACGTATCTTTGATATGTTGCAGAGTCTAAATAGTCTCATTTAAGTAACCGATTGAAACGGATTACAACCACATAGAACCTAGACGGAACAAAACAACCCCTTTGGTCTAGCTCATAATAATCTGCCCATCCCGACATACACCTCAACCTGGATGATTTTGCTATCGTGGATGTCATCAGTATGCACTTTCGCACACGGTCAGCGCTTGTTAAATGGTGTGTCTATAAAGCCCAGGGGCAGAACTGATTCCGAACATTAAACGCATATACCCATACTACCCCTTGCGAGTTAACCTGCTGCTTAGCTAAAGTCTTGGAAGGTTTCACCCATAGAAGGTTACTCAAACAGGTGAACTGCGATATCGACCAAAGACAATATGCTCGGGAAGGGCACTCAACTGCACAAGCACTGATTTATTTACTACGTGCAATACATGACGCAGTTGATACAGGAAACTGCTCTGCTCGGTGCGAGTCGGTAGTTCCCTGTCTCCATGGCGCCACTCCCATAGTGGTGTTCCACAGGGAACTAAACCTGGATTTACACTTTTTGCTATACTGATTAACAGACTACTTGGTGATTGGCACTCAAAATTAAAGTATGTTGATGACACGACTGTTTTTGAAGTTATACTACATAACTCGAGAATAGCCTGTTGGATTTTGCTGTTGGAGATAGACATAATTATTGTATGGAACACAAATGTATCAGGCTTAACCCAAAAAAAATGTAAGGAGATGGTCATGAACTTTATGGGAAATCCGAACACTATAGTGAGACCCCTGTGTATAGGAAACCAAATGGTGGGAAGAATTTCATCATAAAAATTGCTTGGAGTATAATCATTAATGAGAACTTGAAATGGAACTGCCATGCTGACTATATTACAGCTAAGGTGTCAAAGAAACTTTACGTTCTTAGAGTATTAAAGGGAACTGGCGTGCAAGAACAAGACATGGTGAAGGTATTTAGAAGCAGTGTTAGAGACTGATTTCAGTATATGCCGTGCAGGTGTGGCAAGACATTCCTGACTGTTAGATAGAATAGAGTCCGTGCAAAAAAGGGCACTTAAAAGCATATATTATAACAGTTCGTACAGTCAAGCACTGTCGCTAGCCAACGAAACTACACTTTTCAACAGACGGGAGCACGCATAAATTTATGGCTGAGATGACAGACATCCGTGACTACCCATTATCGTGCTTGGTGTCCACTGCTGTACAAATAACTAATCCTTATAACCTTAGACCTGGTTCTTCTCTACCATTCAATAAGTTCATGAGAACAAAGAGATCAGAGAACTTTAAAGAATCCGTCATGATTATCATTCCACGTGGTTTTGTAAGTAGTATAATTAAAACATAGCTTTAATGTAGAATGATTGTTATTTATAACCGCTTGTTAATTCAGTTATCTGCAAGAGAGTGGAATAAACGATATTTACTTTAATTTACGAAAATGGCGAATCTGGCGAAAAAAGGCAACCTGGTAAAATAATTTGCCATTAGGCAAATATTAAAAAGGGATGGCAACGATTTTGAAGAAAATGGAGAAAGTGGCTAAAACCTGGGTGTGGAAAACACGAAAGCCATCAAATAGTTACGAAATCTCACCACGTTTAATCCTATCCTCAAGTACAAGTAGTAACGAAGACGTCTTACTGAACAACAGGTGTTTCAGGAACGCACTCAAAAACCACGAGGTACGAGTAAAAGTACTACTCAAAACGAGGCTAGGCAAAAAGACTTCATATAACAGTCACGAATGTTGAAAACGTTCTCAACACCCTCCCCGTATTTAAGTGTTTATCAGCTTGAATGCCAGTCACCATCTTCAACTTCTTGTGCAGCAATGTCTTTGAACAGCTTATTTGCAGTCTCTTTCGTCCTCCTGCTTGGCCTCACTCTTGGTACGAACACGTCTGCGTCAGGGTTAAGCTTGTAATCAGGATTCTCTCCTCCAATTTTCAAGTTACACATAAGTTGCAGGGGACGCTTGACAATATAACTACTTCCTTGCCCTGGCTTCAATCCGTGAACCACGCCGTCCTTGCCAATAATCGTGTCCACCACGCGTCCAAGCTTTCACAGCGCTTTATCCTTCGCTTCACTTTTCAACAACATCACTGCTCCTGTGTCTGAACTTTTTGGATTGTCTGCGGTGGAATTAGACTTTCTCTCCCCAAGGGCGTGGACATTCTTTTATACAAACCTCCTTCGAAGCTGCTCCTTACTTCTTTGTAGGAATATCATCGGCCTTGACACTTTCTCTTCGCCAATTGTCTCAAGGTCTTCCTCCAAGACTGGGTTTGGTTTCCCTCTTGGTAGGGTATTCGGGGTAAGCACCGGTTGCTCAAATTCCTCTCCCTGATAAAGATGGGGTCAATTGCTCATACATCTCTCAATAACAATCAAAATATCTTCAGGCTCTGGATAGGGTCAGAAGGTCTCGGCCGACCGCCTTTGAAAGTGCCCTCTGAATGATACCAATTAGGCGTTCGAAGAAACCTCCCCACCAAAGGGTCAGGCTAGGTTAAACTTCCACGTTATTGAGTTCCAATGTAACTTTCAAGATCGTGATCCTTCTTGAGGGTAGACAACCATTCCCTGTAGCCACACGTTTTCCTTTCTCACTTACAAGGGTCAGAGGGCATCCTTACCTGGCAATAAATCCTTTAGGGCTCTTTGAAATTCAGCAGACGAGAGATCACGACACAGCTTCAGGTGTACTGCGCGGGTGCTGGTACAGGTAAATAATGCAATGTACGCTTTGGCAGTGACCGACTTCTTCAACCGGGAGTAAACTGGACCAGCAAAGTCCACTCCTGTCACTGCGAAAGTGTCGGACATTTCAACCCTAAAGGTTGGCAGGGATTTAGTTGCCTCACGCGAGGCAGATATAGGTTTCTCCCAGTAGCGCTTGCAAACATTACAGTTCTGAATCACCTTCTTCGTCAATGACCTCAGTTTGGGAACCCAGAGCTTCTCTCGCATGCGGCACTTAGTTAGTGAACACCTCCATGCTACATTTGCTTGTGTACTTGCCAATTTGTTTATTCAAACAAAGTAAATTCGCCACCAATTTGCCCAATTTCCTTCATTTTCAATTTTTGGTCACGTGACCTGTCACGTGACCATAATTAAACGTTAAGGCAAGAGAGAACCTCAACATTTACTTTTGGGGAAAAAATCATTTTGTTCTAGGTCTCCTGGCGAGAGATATTGCTAATCATTCATATGCTCCGAACACAGCTTTGACCCAGGCCTTAAACCCCTAGGCTTTCTACAAGCTCCTCTAACCCCCACTCTTCCCAATCATCATTCTTTTGTACTAAAACTTCTCTCACTGGTCCGAGCCTGTCCATAATGTTGTAAACATAGTTTTGTGCCCTTTGCAATTTCTTCATTGTGTTTATGGCTCTCACAGTTCTAGACAGC
The DNA here is from genome assembly GCA_942486025.1 of Porites evermanni. Lineage (NCBI taxonomy): Eukaryota > Metazoa > Cnidaria > Anthozoa > Scleractinia > Poritidae > Porites > Porites evermanni. The sequence continues at coordinate 1,805 of CALNXI010001833.1, read as the reverse complement.
TGGTTGTAAAACTCATTGGATCTCTTTTACTTTAGTGAGGCTTGTAATGTTTTAGAAGAGTTTCCAAATCCTTAATTTATACCTTGAGAACCGTTATGTTTTTACCATAAGTAAGTTCTAGGATCCTTTTTGCTTCGTCATAGCCCTCAACACTGTGCGGTAAGTCAAGAATGTGACTCCTCGGTTCCCCTTCTACCAGCTCAAGAAAATAATTAAATTGCTAATCTCAGAAATTTTAGAGTTATCAACGTCTACTACGAACTGATTCCAAATCCTGAGCCATTCTTTGCAATCCCCTTTAAATGGTGTTATAGAATACTTCTGTAATTTGAGTGCTTGTGGTTTACTCATTTCCTTTGCCATCTCATTTGAAGTTCTACTAAGACTTTGACGATTTTTACCATTTCGCCATTTCCACCAAAAAGGGAACTAATGATCAATTTATTTAACTTTTTCCGACGGTTTTGGTGAACTTTGCCATTTTCGCCGAATTCATCCTTTTTGCCACTTTCAAAGGGCCCAGTTTTACCATCTCATTTGAATTTCTGCTATATTTTGGCGAATGGTCGCCACATTCACCATTCGCCACTCTCAAATAGAACCCTTGCTACTTCATAAGAATGTTCGCCCAACATCGGTGAATTTTCGCCTTTTTCGCCAATGTGTGTCATTTCTGAACATATCTCCCGTAATCTCGTAAGTATGGAATGATATTCCCTTACTATAGTCTCATTAGCTCTCGTTATATCTTCACAGTCTAATACTCCGAAACGTTTGGAATCACTACGACCGGGCTTACACATGGTCCAAGGATTTAAACTCATGGTTCAATAATCTCACATTCCACAAGTTCCTCAAGCTTTCATTTGACTTTCTCCCTTAATAGCCCATAAAGTGGGGGTCTAAGGTTCTGTACAGAAAGCTAAACAATTTCATCAATGTGAAGTTTTGCTTGAAAACCTTCAGTTTTCCTACTCCATTATAACACTCTGGACTCTTTTTTGAGCATAGCCAGCTGTTCTGAGGCCTCACTGTTACGTATTGCCCATGCTTTCTCTTCTACGACAAAAAAAAAATACCTGGCAACCTTTATCTTTGTAACAAAGTTCAGATTTAAACTCACCAGCGGTAGTGGGATGCTCATTGGATCAGCAAGAGTACAACTTCCTGTTAGAAGTTCTTGATATGCATTTCACTTTTATCTCCTTGAGCATCTCCTATGTTTCTCTATCGATAACATTGCAAGTAGAACCAGAATGTCAACAACACCTTCAAGTCGAACGCTCAAGCTCTAAGTCTATGGAGGGGATTATCCGGCCTCCACTGGTTTGGAGGTGAAGGCGAAATCGTCATCTTCGTATATTCCCTTCCTTGGGTCTCTTGGTATCCTCTCCTTTCGTTTTAACAATAACAAGAGTTGTTCTCTGGAACTTTTGCAAAATGGTTTTTGAGTCTACAACAAAAACGGCACCCACCTCCGCTTTTAAACGAATAAAAAGTTTCCCGCTCCAAGGAATTGATGTTTCCGCTTCGTGAATTAGTTTATATCGACTGCGCCCGCGACTTTCGGCACATTTCATGAACCAAACAATATCTCGGGGCGGCCTTCGGAAGTGGGAGGAGTTTCCTGCAAAGGTCATGTTCTTCGATTTGTGGAAGTCGCAGTTTTTGGCAAGCTGGAATAGTCTGGTCACAGATCTGCTGTATCGGACTCCTCCTGTCTTGCTTGTCGGAAATAATGTCTTTCAAATGTGACGTTTACTTGCCGGGAAAATCTGCATCCAGTAATTTCAATGCTTTCGCAT
>CALNXI010001832.1:62605-102101 GCA_942486025.1 Porites evermanni | reverse complement strand
TTCTTCATAACTGTTATTATGCTTGGATCGTCTGTGTAGTTCCACAGGCCTCCCACGTCAGGTCGTTTTTCCAGTGTCACAGCTGTCAATCCTTCCTCGAACATGCTTTTACATGCCAACAAGCCTGACCAACCGGCGCCTATTATAACAACTTCCCTGAACACCGTCTGTTTGCGCTCCTCCATGTCTCGAGCAAATCAATTATCTAATTAAAAAAAACATAGTTATTAATATATAAATTATACAAGACCGTGAAATTGCTTATTAGCTATCATCATGGATGGAATATGTAATGTTTATAACTAACGCTCTTTGACTGAAAATTTAATCAATATAGAATATAACTGAAACATAATTTCACAATATTTTTCCCAATAAGAAAATCTTACATGATAGGGGAGATGTCTTCATTTAAATTTAACGCAAAATTTTATCCAGCCTCTATAACCATTAAATTTTTACTTAAAGTCTTATTTTTATGTTCATAAATGATTGTTATATCATTTAAGATAAAAAATTGATTTCTAATTCCTTTTATCATAAGCTGCTTCACTTTTTAACTCGTTAAGTTTACCTTCAGTCTAGCCGGCAGTCGCCTCCACTACAAGACTCGACCTTAGCACTCTTTTCCTGATTTCGTCTACTTTAGCGTTGAAGCTGTTCAGCAGATAAAATGATATCCTATTAACTTATATTCTAAATGGCTCTGTCAGCGCATAACTGAGATTGCTGTGGAATAAAGTTACACTTAAGACTGTTCACAGCTCCTGCATAACTTTAAAAAGCACAGAATCTTGAAGTCATATGTTCAGCTCGTGCGAATGCTTGTAGGCAATATCGTGTGTTGCCAACACGTATCCCACATCAGTGTTTATTTTGTTTATTGTAAGCTTGTCGGTTGTTTATGCTTTTACAGTTACTTGATCCACGCAAAATGTTACTATAATTTATATAAGCAAGATAGCATATCATTCTTTACCTGCAATTGTGCAGGTTCAGTTCCTGGCTTCTAGTTGCTATATTTAATTTGTTTATTTTACATAGAAAATAAGTAAACTACCAAAAATTGTGAGGGCCTTTTTTGAGTTACATCTACTGAACTTGTAGATAAGTATTTATAACCAGAAAAATTCCTGTGATTTTTGCTCGGTTCTCTGGCATTGTGACGTGCTTTAGAGATGCCATCGAGTTCTAAACTGAAATCACAAAAATTGGTAGCTTTTGTGTTGGGCCGAATCATAAATATCCTGCATAGAAATTCACGAGGCAGTTAAGTTGAAAACACTTCGCGCCAAAAATGTGAACTTGGTTGGTAAGCGCATGAGCTGCACAATGCTAAGAGCTTGGTTAAGAGCTAGATGGGCTTTTGCATGACTGTTAAAATTCAAAACTGAGACACGAAAATACGGTGGTGGACAAAACACTGACCCCTAGTCTACCCATATGGACTACCCTAAAATAGACTACGCGGCTAAGTTTAGGAAACTGGGTGAATCAAGTTTCAGGTCAGTTTTTTCAGTATAATGACCCTAAATGGAATCTGATTCGCTCAGTTTCCTAACTCTAACCACTTAACGTTAGCGGCATAGTCCATTTTTGGTTATTCCATAAGGGTAGTCCATAGACCAGGGGTCAGTGTTTTGTCCACCACCCGAAAATACGGTATTTAGTAAATTATTAACGTGTTGTTTTGTTTGTGGCTCTCAATCTAGCAAGACTTCCTCCCGTAAAAGAATGATGATAAATGTTATATGAAGGGCTACTTGAACCTCAAAACAGATAAAAAAACTCTCAGAAGTCAAAGGTTTTCCTCGTGTGATTTCGTATTGATAAACTGGCGTGTTGTCAACACAGATCTTTGCCCATGTTGACGTACAATTTGATAACGTGTATTGGCTCATCACCGAATTATGTTTATGTTTTTCGATACTGATCTGATCGATTTAAACCAAGGCACTACTTCTTTTATTATAATTATCTACAATTTCTATGTGGTTTCAGAAACCAATTGTTTTGTTTAGGTGAAATCAGTTTAATATGCAAGAGACCCTTCCAGTTTTCATGCGCCAAGATGGCAGGTAGTCACGCGACGAGACTTAAGCAAGGATCCGGAATGCAAGCAGTTATCAAATAAGGAACCACACAAGGTCTTACATAAAAAACGGCTAATATCAGTAAAGGAGAAATCCCTGTGGACCTTGCCTCTCTTCTAGCTTCTCTGTGATCTAAGGCGGGATTGAAGTACCGATATCTGAGATTTGTGATACGGCTGATAGTTCTATTTAAAGAGGAAGTTACTTCTCGAGGTTCTGCAATTTTTTGGTGAGTTTAAATTAGGAAATTTAAAGCCGAATGTTTATTTTCTTTTCAACTCGACGAAGGTGTCATTGACACGAACTTTTTTAGGTGTGTGGCGAATCGACCTCTGTTTTGTGGCTAATCGCCTTTATGACGAAGTTAAAATGACTGCATGTTGACTGCATGTATTGTTGCGAATTTACTTCCGTATTTTGCCCACAACCCAATCCCGTAACCAGATCCCTCTCTGTAGAGGGTATGGTCAAAGTTCACTTTACATGTTTGAACGTAGATTGCGAGCAGTCCCTCTGATCTTCAGTCAGTCGAGTCTAAGCTCGGCAGGACTAGGGAGAGCGAAATGGCCCAGAGGGAAACTGTTTTTTACTTTCGCTCTCTTCGCTCGATTTCCTCGCTCGCGTGACCATCCTGACGGACTGCTCGCAGTCTAGTTTGAACTGATCTTAAACACGATTGAAAACAGTTTCCTCTTTCCTTCGTGCAAAGATGGCTTTTCTTGTGCATTTGTCACTGAATTGCGAGTTGCCTCCACAGAGCTGCGTTGAGCTAGGGTGACCTATCACGCGGCTTATAAAAGGTTGAAAAACTTTCTTTCAATTCGTCTACTCGGACCAAACCAGACCGATAATTGAAGTATGATACAGTGCTGCTTATGATATCGCTAATAGGGTTATCAGTTCGAATTTAGTTATTCTGGCCGTCATATGTGTTGCATGAAATATGCGGAAGCTAAGTTTCTCTCACTATATTTTACATCATTTAAGGAAGTTGAAAAAAACGTGAGCCTTAATATGAAATTTCGCAAGGCTTTTAAAGGTAACTTTGCAGACTTGGTCAGCGAAGAAAATTTTATCGATACGTTCAGAAATTATAGGGGAGTGGTGTAGATGGTGCCAATAAACTCAGTGCAACTGCGTACTGAACATTATTGACTGGGATACCGTGAATCTTTCCACAAATGCAGTGTAAAAATGTAAGAATTAAACTGTGCTTATTAGAAGCTAAACTTTGCCTGATTATTTTAGATTTTAAACTTACCCTTCCTTCGAAAGCACCAGTTTATAACTATCCTGAATGCAACCAAGAGCCAGAAGTAAGAGGGGATTCAATAACGAAGGACAGCAAAAACCCGAAGGCGTGTTTGTACCCATTTGATATCTGATACACAGTTTCGATACTTCGATACTAGATACTTTGAAAAGAGGATATGTTAATTTGGCATTATCTGTGTATGCCTCTTCGTGACTCAATTCGTAGAAAACTTAGCAATTAATTCTACAAATCATGTCGTCCGCAGATACGCTGTGATACATTTATCAAAGAGCGTCACGCTATAACAATTGAACCCGAAAACTAAAATGGCCAAATCCAAAAATTTCCAAAGTTCATTGTCGTTTACGATCGACAGCAATGGTTGAAACCCGAAAACCCGCTTAAACTGGTCGAGGCCATTAGTATTTCCACAGCTCATTATCGTTTACGATCGACACTGCTTTTTTCATCTCACTGTTCTTGTGTTTCTCTCTGGAGCCATGATTGCAAGAAGCCAGTTGTCATCACTTCTAATTTACAGCGATTGCTGGGTTCATACAGGCTTTAAGTTGACAAAGAAAACAAAGACATTGAAGAAAAGATTACAAGACAATAATAATAGCAGGTAATGTTGCTAAATTTAAGATGAACTTTGAACAGAATTAAGTGTTGGGTTTGAAAACTTTTGTCCTACCTCAAAAACTAAACATGTTAACAACTTTTTAGTAATTGGAAAAGGTTTTGTGTCAAAGACAGACTTAAATGGAAAAATCTTTGTTCTAATATTACATAATGTATATCAGTTAAATTCTCACTATTAATCCTACTAGTCTCAAAAGCTTTATTGAATGAAAGGGTTATGTAAAGTTCACTAATCCACTGTACTTGTATTGAAAAGGCGCATGCCATTTACTCGTAGGAAAATTATGTTGCCAAATTTGGACCTTCTCTTCCACGAATCTCATTTTCATCACTTTCATTGGGTGCCTCACGAACACGCTGCTGGTACAAGTAGGTCAATTTGAACATATTCGGATTTTAAAACAAATTAGGTCTACTCCAAATCCGTTCTTTGCACCTCCAGAAATAGGGAAAATCTGGTCCTCATCAACACTTGTTCCATTTGCTATACTTAATTGCCAAATTCGAATATCGAAACAATGAGACGGGAATTACGCGTAGGAGTGCTAAAACGTGTGGATGACAAATTTTTTTATGTACTTGAACGTTTTAAAAAGAGCAGAGGATTGCTCCCTCGTTTAACCCAGTCTGGTTGCCGGTCCCTTAACTACCAAAGTACATGAGAAAGCTTAATGGAACGTGTTCGAAAGACGTTCGCTTCCAAATTTGCATTGCTAAGCGCTTTAATTCTTATGGAGACTCCACGGCAAAACCACTGCCCAAGAACGTCAAAAATTCCACTTCCGGTTGAGGTGCGTTCGTTAAAAACGTCAGTCTTTGCTTATATGCCCCCTATGGATACGGACTAAAAACGTACAGTTGACTACCGATAACTCGAACCCTCGCTAACTCGAACCTCGCGCTAACTCGAACCAAAAGCGATTTCCCCTGGATTTCCGTCATACCTTTACCTTAATTTTAACCTCGGTAACTCGAACCCTCGATAACTCGAACCTGCCGCTAACTCAAAGTAATTTTTGTTTCCCCTCAGATCATTTCTATATAATTTTACTCTCGATAACTCGAACCATGTTTTGAGCCCTTAAAGAGTCGGGCAAAAACAGTGTACTGGCGTCTGAAACATTGAATTTTGAATTTCCCATTGACGTGTTGCAGGCATAAAGTTTACTTGTGGAGGCTGATGTTGTCACAAATCTAACGTGAAACAGCTTTACTTCACTGTTTACTTCTCAAAACTTTGATTGGCATGCTCTATTTAGGCAATGTTTTGTTACGTTACAGTCTGATTTATAATCTAGAAGTATCTATCAATTGTCACTTAACCTTTCTACAATTAAATGTGATTAAAATGCTCACTGTGCAGTAAAAACTGTTCCAGTTTTTCCTTACTCCCGGCTTTTTTATTCGAGCTCCCGATAACTCGAACTTTTTTCGATTTCCCTTGAAGGTTCGAGTTATCGGGAGTCGACTGTATTACAGTCTAGAGATATAAAGCTATATAATCTTGTCGCCGCTTTTCAGTGTTCAGTGTTCAGTCAGGTCAAATTGATTATCGTCGCCTGTTTACTTTTATTATTACTACACAAAAGTCTTGGAATCAGCAGATACCAAATTAAACCAAAGATGTTTGAAGGGCAACTATACTTTCAACAGGTTGCAGTGTAATACACAACTATAATCCGAGCAAAACTTCTAATAAACGCCCGGCCGGTAGGCCAAGCATGGGCGTTTATTGACTTTTATTGTCAAAACTGTAATAAACTCCACAAAACTAACATGCTTTCGGCCAATATTTTATATATTTTAAAAGAAGCAGACTACCCAGTCCAGCCATTGATACGTCTAGGCCGTTTAGAGATAGTCCATATAGTTTTTTAACGCATAAAACTTCGATGTCAGAATCCTTACTTTGAATTTGACATTGAACAAGACGTAATGTGCAAACCACTTGTTAATCAAACAAGAAACTAAATAAATTGAACGATTTTGTTCTATTAAATTATTTCCTAGTGGAGTATATCAGACGGCAGCGTTTATTGAAGAGAGGCGTTAAACACAACCTTTACTTTTACTAGACAAGAGGCATTTTTTTTATATAGATAGCGTCTATTGGACCATTTACGGTAATAATGCCCCGACAAATTAATTCGAAGTCTACAGAGAAACTGAAAAAGCAGTTCAAACTGTTCTCAGATTTTGTGATTTTCAATTTCCAGGATTTCGGGGCTAGTCTCGTAATGCCGAAATAATGAAGAAAGCTTTGTAGTCGACGCAATAACAACTAAAAACATACTTTTATAGAAACATGCTTACCTGAAAGTGTTTTCCAGCAGGAACCGGGCAAAATCAATATTTAGTAAGTTGTTCTGATCTCCTTCAGTTCAATTCATGCTTCAACCGCAGCAACTTGCTCCCAATTCACTGTCCTCTGGCCGCATAAGTGACATTCCCTTGCAAAAACTTAGAATGCAAGAGCTGTATCACATCTTTTAAGTACACAAAACTAAACATCTGCAGTCCGGCACACCCTTACTACAAGGAATTTCCATAAACTGTTGTGTGTTTGTTTTATGAGATGTCATCTTTGTTTGGTTTTTGGTTTTTTCTTTGCGTACCGTACCAGAACAGAAACAAAGCATTATGAGATTATCCAGGACACAGAAAAACAGTTCGATCGAGACAGATCTCAGCTAAAACGCTTGGAGTAATCTTTACTACTCTAGACGAGAAAAGTTTTATGGGTTAATTCTGATCAGGCATTATTTTATCGGCGTAAAATCGACAGACGATTGGCTTCTTCTAATTCTGCTAGTCTCCAAATGTTTGACACCTATTGTTAAAGTAAAATTTGCCTTGCTTGTTTGATGGATGCATTTTGTGACAAGCCGATTTGGTAACCAGGCCTTCCTATTTTGGCCCGCCTATGCATATGTTTTTGTGGGTAGAGGGCGCGAACCGTAGACCTAATGATGACCTTTTTATTTAGTTATACAATGTTTTTTGCCCTATATACCGACCGAACCACTGTTGTGAAAAAGGGGGCAAAGGGGAAACGATTGTACATTATATAGGCATACCTTTAGAGTACAAAAGCGGGAACTGGTTTATTTGTAGCTTGATTACACACATTCTCAGACAAAGAAAAAAACATACCTAAAACCTCTCATCTGTGTCTCTGTTATCGTGTATGGCTTATTAATATTCGTCGCAAATATTTTCATATATAACATGGAAAAAAATGGAAAATCAAGATATATGGAAGCTGACGGAAGAAGAAACATGAGAATATCCTGGTTGATAAACCTCTAAAACTCTTATTTTTTAACAAAAATAACTAAACGAATAATTACCATTTTTAAAAAACTCTCACGTATATATTCGACCGTGTATAACATAATGTGATATAATAAAGACTGTTATTATAATTGCTATCCACTTGGTGTCTAGCTGTTTTTCTTGAATTAGCGTCTAGACAGACGAATAAGAAAAGCAAATAAGCATTTAAAAACCAAACTGTAAAAAAAGGTTGATCGCCATCCTGAAAAAGAAATATCTGGATTCACTAATGGATGGCGCGACATCTAGCCTAAGCACTTTAACCTTTTCTAGAATGCCCCAATTCCAAATTCTTCAGTGTAAAAATATGTTTCAATTCATTTTGTCAAAGAGCAGGGAAGCAAATAGTTTGTTCGAAGCAAAAGCGCTGCCATCAAACCATAGAATTTTGTTTACTGGTTTAAGGATTTGATAATAATCTTTTGAGCAATATGCGGCTAAGCATCGAGGACCATCAAGGCATCGAGACAAGGTAAATGACTGAAAAGGGAGAGGCTCGGAGGCATCATGGAGAGGGGTCCCACCGTCGGTTGCTCTGAGAAAGATGTCTGGATAAAAGGCAGATTAAATACAACAACTTGCCTGTGGATTTTATGTTATCTGTATTTTGATTATATATTTAAGCAAGATTAAAGCCGATTTAGGAATCGTGAAAAGTTGTAATTTTTTTTATAATTTGTTTACCCACGAGTCGAAGAACTAAGGAGTTCTTGAGAACTCGTTGAAACGTGTCCGTGCGTTCCGTTTCGAATTGGAATTTGGAAGTGTTGGTTGTTGAAGAGAGGGAAAACCGGAGTACCCGGAGAAAAACCTCTAGGAGTAAAGGAGAGAACCAACAACAAACTCAATCCACATTTGGCGTCGACGCCGGGAGTTGAACCCAGACCACATTGGTGGGAGGCGAGTGCTCTCACCAATGCGCTACCCTTGCTCCCCCAGTACACACTCGAAAATAAAAGGAGACCGTGGTGCAACAGATGACATTCTTCACTCACGATTATGGTTAAAGTTACAATATTAAAGTTTGTGTTCCTCGTGGTTCCCTTTTTGGGCCCCTCCTGTTTAACATTTTTATTAGCGATTTGAATTTGTTCATTCCTTCCTTCGTCTACGCAGATGATACAACAGGATCATATAGTCACATTGCAGCCGTGTACTGTATTTTTTATGATAAATCTAGTCGTTGTAAATATATTTTTAATTCTCCGTATTTTTAATATAAATATGTTATGTTGACTCGTATGTATTTTCAACAAACTTATTTGCTCACTAGACGATACGTGGTAAATACTCGACTGTAATATTTTGTATTATACCTGAGTTTAGTTATAGCGGACGATTTTCCTGAGTCCGATCCCTTGATTCTTTAGTAGAATAATTTTGCTGTACACTAAAAGAAATTTCGCACAGTCATTTCCTCGCCTTCGTCTTTATGTTCTACGGTACTGCTCGCGAACTTAAACCCCCTTAGTTAGCCTACTTATGTGCCGTTTTCATGGTTGTTATGGTATGTTCTGGATAAACTATCTCACGAAATCTTTGTTGTAATGCGTTATTAAAGAGTACGATAACAATGCATTTTAATGATAAAGTAATTAGGCTTGAACGAAAAAAAAAATGTTCCATTCAATGAATCTGTCATGAATCCCCGATGACGCCTTGGCGTTACACCAAAGCGTTTCGCCAGCAACCCCATATAAACGTCTTCAAGCTTTAGGGGACTGAGATAAAACATATGCTGGAACTAAGCAAAATCTAGACAACAGCTCAGTGTGACAACGCCCAATTCCCCTCTCTTCTTGGATATTCTAGTTTGGAGGACAGTTTCCCAGATAAAGCTTACTTTTCGGCGTTTGTGAAAAATGAGCTATCAGAATGAATGGGTTGATAAAGAAATCATGATAAGCCTTTAAGAGTAAAACAAAATCAAATCCCATTTGAACCTTCAACGTAAGATCGTGGTAGGAGTCTATCTGGCTTCCTCGTACAAGATCGCCTTGTATTGCTGCGTCATTGACTAAATACTTATTCGCTGAAGGGTGTTGTGCTTGACCAAACGGAAACATCGGTTTCCAAGATTTATTCATACTATGATCGGTGCCCCAAGTTTGTCGTATCACTTTTCTGTTTTGAAAATTCAGAGGACTGGATGGAACTAGGATCAAAAGTGGAAATCTTACCTTGTTTTCAGAAATGTCCGATGTTTAAATAAATTAAAAATGTGGTTTAAAACTGTTGCCATCGTTGGTGTTGTTGAAGATTTTTTAACAATGCATGATATCGCTTGAATGAAGCATCTCCCTCTTTGTGACAATTTCCTTCTCACAAGGACAAAGCATTTTACCTTTGCTTTCTTTTTGAAGCCTCAAGCGACTCTTTGAGGGAAGACTTGATGTATAACTGAATGCGTGAAGATCATGATATAAGAGCAATTCAATCAACGTAAAGCCAAAAGTCGCGATCACAAGAAACTTGCCGATGGTCTTAATGATTTTCCCAAAAGGGCCAACAATAAAAAAAAGTGACCTCACTCAGTATGTCTACCTTATGTCAATCATGCTCCCCTCTTGTTTGCTACACTGACAGTTGGTAACTAAAAATAAACGTTACAAGTTTTACTTAAGTAAGCTAATATCGATAACCGCTCCTTTTTTTAAATTCTTGTTTTGCCACATGTACATGAGTTGCATAGAACCGACTGCCATTGCTTGAAAATAGAAATCCGTTTCAAGCTTATCTTGTCTGTCAAGAACTAGCCTAGGAGTACATGTAGTGCTCATTTTCCTTCAGGGATAGTAGAGTTAGTGAAATACGTGAGAGCGCGCGGAGAAACCGCTACCCACGAGAAAGGTGAAGTCTTTTTCAAACATCTTGCTACTGCCGTACCAAAGTCGAATTTAATTCGATCAGTTGACTTCAGGGCGGCAGTAGCACGAAGTTTGAAACAGGCCTGACACGCAGAGGGAAGAGAGAAATTTTTTCTCTTCTCATTTCTTCGCGTTTCGCTTCTCCTTCCACGCAGTGATTCTCAAGCGCGCGAGAGTAATTCGCTTGAGGGGGAAGGGAAGCCTCGGAGACCCCGCAATGGAACAGGGGTGCTTCACGTGCTTGCCGTCTCCTTTAAGGGTCTAAATCAGTTAGGATATTTTCCTTGTGGTATTATCTTTACTGTATACATACTCAGACATAAAATATTTTGACAGCCTTTTATTTTAAATCTTACCAAAATGCTTAAATAATAAAACAGCAGCTACACACCTTGAAATGGCAAAGAAAACTACATGATATTTCAAAAACTGTTCAGAATTTTTTTAAAAAAGAATGTAATGTAGGAATTTTATTACACGTAATCTTATAACTTGGTCTTCTGAATCTACAGGTAAAGATCAAATGCCGAATCACTGGCAATTTTAGTGAAAAGATCGGTTTGAATAACAAAAGACAAAGAAGTGGAACTCTATCTTACGTTTCGTTCTGTTTTTCCCTTTTCACTGTTGTTTTCCACGCTATCTATAATTTTCCTCTTTTAACTATAAACAATTGCCATTTACTGTCCAATTTCCAAATAGCTGTTAACTTTTTTCTACGGGAAAAACTCTCCTCTGTAAGCTTTAAGTCTCTATAGCTACAAATAGTCCAAATACTGTCGTTTAATGACTGAGATTCTGATTGGACGAACCATATTTCTAAGGTGTGAAAAACATCGAAAACTCATTTGCGTATGAAAGTTTTATACGACATAGTATTTTGTTGTGTATATCTCAGTATGTTTTACATAAAGTGCTCTTCTGATCAAACAAAAGTTTGTTCTGTCAACTCTGAGTTGACCCAAGGCAGTTAAGAGACGTTTTGATTGTTCATGAACGGTCACCTCATTGCAAAAGAAATAGCAGGATAAATGACACTTTCCAAAATTTTCATGTAGTCAGGCTACTTCAGCAAGTGGCTGGGATCCAGGGAGAAAAGTGTACGTAAGTACGAGGACTCTCAAACTTTAATTTACTTTACCCTTATTAGCATCTAGTAAATATTCAACGCTGAGACAGTTAATTTCGGCTGTCGGCAGTTCGCCGCATCTGTCGAGGAAGGGCCCATTCCAAAACTTCTTAAACTGTTAAAAAGTTAGTTTACTTACATTACGACAAAAGAAATATATTTATCTAGTGTAAAAGCTAACAATAGCAAGACACGTTTTTACAGATTTGCTCCACAGCCGAGATATCTATTACCTGAAATATGCTAGTTTAACAAAAAACAGCCCTGATACATATAAGCATGGAAAGTTTCAAGTAAACACTTATCAAGGAATATTTACACTGAAAAGAAGCAACTAGCCGTCATAAAACAAGTCATGCTACATGGACCCTGCATTTATTTGTTTTCTTATTTCATAAATTTTCTCAAAATTCCATAAAAAAGGGATATTCAATCAAGTCATGCACCCGCATGAAAAAGGTTTAATAGAAGACGGGGTAAGGCTGATTAAGAAAACTTCGTGTATCTCTGGGAAATCGTTAGCTACACCACTGAAATGCCAGTCTCTGCACGAACCTGGTTGCTCTTTAAAAAAAAGACCCCTCAGTCTTATGTCACTTCTAAATGTTAGGGCGTCCACGGCATTATTCTACGGAATTCCGGGTCACACCTCGCTTTGCTAAAACGGTAGGTCTTAGAAGTATTGCAAAGCTAAGAAATACAGAATATACATTTGATTTCTATCAACGTTTTTTAAATATATCTTAGTAAAAACACGCATGTCGATAAACAGAATCTCGAATTATTTCAGTAATGGGGTATCTGTACAACCCCCGAAATGATCCCGACCCCGAAATGATCCCCAACCCTTAATTGGGAATCATTTCGGGGTCGGGATCATTTCGGTGGCTGTACATATTCTTGTCGTTGATTGGTCATAGATGTCCTTTCTTCAAAGAGTCTTCAGTTAGTTAGAAAACTCATCTGATTAAAGAAGTGAGATAAATGTTAAGAGCCAAAATGTTCCCTTCCTGGGCATTCTTTGTAGAAAACTCCTTGCCACATTTGGGACACTTTACCTGTGACAAAGTTCCGGTAAAGTCCACCACTGGCGATCTCTTGCTGCATTCGGCAATGGGGCACGTGTATTCAGCATCCTTAAGACTTGGCAACAATTCCATTAATATCCCGGCATTGATGGATCCAAATTTCTTCAAATAGGTTTTTTCTTCCTCTTTCAAATCATCTTCTGTCCAATAAACGTCGATGAATTGTAATCCAAGAACGTCTGCCTTCTGCACTCGGAAAAATCCCATGTCCCCCCATTCGTCTCCCCCGGAATTCAGCAGTCGCAAACATTCACTGTCGAAACTGGTTAACACAACTGCATGGCCAAAGTCAGGAGTTTTGGGACGACGGGCTGTTATATCGATCTCCTTCTTCGTCAAAATGCCTTTTGGGTTACTTTCATAGAAATCTTCAAAACTATCCCACTCCTTCTCGGTGAGCCTAAATGTTGCCACCACTGGCCGACTTGAAGCGACTGCTTTCATGGCTCCCTTGTAGTCGACTCGCTTGCACCTCAGGCGATACTTCGGGCACATTTTCTGTAGCACATTGATGGTCGGAACACCCTTTGGATACTTTTCAACATCAAATTGTTTGACAATTTCGTCTCTTAGTGTACAGAAATCTGGACATCCACCTTCGCGTCCACGAATTCTTGTCATGGACAAATGAAGCACTGTAGCAGCTGCATTTGCAGCGCAGGTATCCCCTTCTTGTAATTTTGCTTTACAGTCCTTTACTTCTTGATTGATGTAGAAATCTATATTAACGGATGCAAGCATGTCGGATAAGGCGTCTTGACAACAAACGACATTTCGAGCCACCTCGCACCCCTCTCGCAAGTGGTCTGGATGATTGACCTGCAAGAACAGATGTGTCTCATTGTTGGCGATATCGATGGTCCAATCACGTTTCACAAACATTGTGCGTGGTAGGGATTGTGTTGACACTTTCGAGCTCAATGAGAACAGGAACTTTGCACCCCGATCCCAGTCAGGTCCCATCCTGCTGAACAGTCGTTTGGGGTCAATCTGTGTGATGTCAGTGATAAAGCAGCTCACTACTGTCACACCTGCTGTGGTCAATTTTGAGAGAGCGCGGTCTTTTCTTTCAGGATCAGAAACGTCTTCATCTGAAGGATATCCGTCTGACAGGATAAACAGCAGCTTTTTGTGGTTACGAAATTTAGTGGCTTTTGTTTCAAAAAGCTCTATTGCCTTCTCAATTGACTGGTACAAAGGCGTATAGCCGTAAATGTAGGGTTCGACGCTGTGCAGTAATTCTTGACTCCTTTCTTTAGTGAGTTTTTTTTCACCGACGCATCCATGCACAACATCTGAGGCTTTTTGAACATTGAAAATGGAATCAACATCTACTTTTTTGAGCAAATAGGCTTTGGCCTTTTCCACTACTTCTTTGACGTCTGCTACTGTAGCCGTCTTAAAAGTGGTCACCACCGACGAATACGCGTTTTTTCCCGCTTGTCGTCCGAACTTTAAAGTTAGGACTGCGGGTATTACCGCGAGTGGACCAAAAGCAAGAGCAGCGGCACCAGCTGCCCCTAAATAGAGACCCGGTCCCGGTTCCTGCCAATCGCGACAAGCTGGTGGTAGAATTTTTTCAACGAATTCTTGAAGAAAAGACTGGTCAGACTTAAACTTGTTTAGAAACACGACAGCCAAATTATCGGTTAATGCTTTTTTGACGACTTCGACCTCTGCCCATTTGCGAATTGTACGTGCACCGGCCCCCTCTAATATATCGAAAATCTCGTTTACGTGATCAGCGGTGACAGGCACTTGAACATCAGTATCTTGATTTGGAATCTGTTCCAGAGTTCCTATGATATCAAATATTTCCTCACCACAACCAGCCCCAAAGCCTATTGCAAATACATGGTTATCAGAAGAAATATCGTATTTGATAAGGTTGTCAATAACTTCAAAGATCGAGCGAGCCCATGGTCCTCCTTTTTCATCAGTACCCTCTCCAATGCTACGACGCATGGAACCGGAAACGTCAAGCAGGATTCCAGTAAATGATGCCATTCTTCTTCAGTCTGCAATTATAGAAGAATAAGGCCTTGTTATAAAGGTTCAAACAGCTCAGAACCATGCTAAGCCGACGACACCCAGCAAAGAATAACAGAAGATGCAAATCACCTCAGTCAGTAAACTATCATTTTGCGTACTATTATGACACTGATTGCAAATGACGAACGTACCAAGAATTAAAGAATGATTGTGCTGAGTTCAACGTGCGATAGATGGAAAGGTAACTTAGTTCTTTTTCTTAAATAATTGCCCAGTTCGTTGCCTCAAGTGTTGACTAAGTTTAAAATTGGACAATAAAGAGCTCAAGTATTTGATACGCAATCACACCCTTTCTTAAACTGAAAGTGTAAATAATTCATAATTTGCCAAATCTGTCTTTTATTTCTTTTTTTGGGTAATAACAATAATTATTAGTTATTTGCCTGTAGGCTGCAGTTCCCGCGCTTGTTACTGGGCAAAAACAACAAACAGAGACAGGATTGAAAAGGAGTAAAAATTGGCTAAGGTCAAGGCCCAAATCCGATTTTATAGACGTTACTAACTTGTTTGAAATAGAATAGGCGATTTTCTGTTGTAGAATTCACTAAATTCAGAATGAATCAGGTTTATAAATAATTCGTAATTAAATATCAATTTTCTATGAATTAGTATATTACAATTTCGATCAGAAACGTACTCCGCCCAGTAAAGGTGAGAGCAGAAAAACGCCACGATAACTATCACATAAAAACAAAAGCGGACAGGGGAAGGAGAGGAGGAGGGAAAAAAGATGAGATGTTCGCACAGCGAGTGTCTGCAAAC
Organism: Porites evermanni; assembly: GCA_942486025.1. Taxonomy (NCBI): domain Eukaryota; kingdom Metazoa; phylum Cnidaria; class Anthozoa; order Scleractinia; family Poritidae; genus Porites; species Porites evermanni. The sequence continues at coordinate 86,877 of CALNXI010001832.1, read as the reverse complement.
CAATGATCGTGCGTAGCAAGATCATATGCACATAACCTGACCATACACAGGAAATTCAATACATTGAAATGGGGTAACCCCAGCCCTTGCCTATCACTCGGGACACTTGTGTTATGCGCTTGTAATTCTTACATAATGCAAGATTGAGCAAGATACTCTTCACTGGTGACAGTCTATACGGAAAACACGGGAAAGAAAAACATATAAAATTTGTTTGTCAACAAATATTTCCTTCTTATTTTGTAGCGCTCTTTTAAATTTTATTGCCATGAAAGAGACAGAGGTTTGGGGAGCAAAAAGCACCATTATTAAACACACAATCACATTTTAGTGAAGTGAGAGTTGAAAAAATGCTCAATTTGCCAAATCTTCCTTTTAAGTTCTCCAGCGTTCTGGGAGCTTTAAACTGCCAAAATTGGGCCATAAATAGAATCTGAGGATGTTTCAGAGGTTTTCCATCTCAAATTTGATCGATGATAAAACGTCTGACAAGTGGTCTCCAGATTGCCAGGTATGGCGTAGACCGCGTCACGACATTAGCGAGCCCAAGCGATGTGGACGCGGACGTCATAGCCTGGAACAGGCTCTCAAATAGTGGCGAAAACGCGAAAGTAAAGGCACGTGAAAATGTGGCGGGCGGAAAAAGCCCTGCTCTCCCCAGTTTCCTCCCGTTTTATTTTCGTATCTTGGAGCCTGGTACCAACCAGCATTATAGACAGACTACTGAGTGGTAAATATTGCTTTTAATAGGAGATTATAGAATTCATATCTTCAAGTTACCTATTACATGTAAATTGCAGTTCTATTTTCTGTTATTAAATTTTTTATCACTTTTCACCTACTGTAAGACCTGAAGGTCACAAATATCAATCTAAATAATCTGGAGATAAAACTCTCGCTTGCTATCGGATAACTTATCTTATCTTGCACTACTTCAGCTAAACTGCGCAAGGTGTAACACCTTTGAAAAGAGCATGTCTCACGGTCATGAAGATTCCCGATTCAGTCCCCCATTACGCGATTACAGAAAAAAACAAAGGATTGTGCACCGTCAGGAAGCTTCAAACATAAACTGCATCACCAGGCCGTTGTTTCTATTTGTCCTCTTATAACTATGGGTCTTATTTGCTATTAAACGGGAGATTTCCCTGGGTACACGTAAATAATATGCGGTATTTGACTTTACAATCTGTTGTTTTGGGTTGAAAAAAGGATTGTGCACCGTCACCGTTTTGGATCACGTGGTAGCAAATGGGAGGGCGGATATCAGGTAACCCCGTCGGCGTCAATATTTGCCCTACGATTTTTCAGAGGTAAGAAAGCATGGTAAAGTTAACAAAGTGAGTCTCTTTTCAGCTTTTGTCTTCGTCAATAATTTCAAATAAAAGCAGTAAATACAAATTTGTTTTATACAATCCAGTTACAGTAAAATTTTGAGCCAGTCGCAACTGACAGTTCGGGAAAATTCAAGGCAGCTAAATATATCCTGAATCGAAGATTAGCAAAATTGACAAATTAATATTTATTTACCGTATTTCTAAAGAAACTTGAATACAGTTTTTAACGCAGTCATCGCTGACAGCCTTAAAAAAATACAACAAAGTGTTTAAGAAAATAGGCCATTTTTGTGCAACTTTCAGCATGGAGCCAAATGAAAGAAAAAAGCGTAACTAACGGACCATGAAAGCGATAAATTGATCGAGTCGTACAGTGCGCAACCACCTTTAGAGTTAATTCCTACGGTCCATTGTTCGATATAGTATAGTATTTCTGAGTGTAAATATCATCCACTGTGACTCCATTTTTCGTTAATTTTATTCTGGCTTTTATACTGGGGTTTCTTTAACAAACTGAATGTAATTACTGCATTTGAAAATTTTCAGTTGAGTTTGCTCATAATAAATTATTATTATTATATACATACTGAGAAATACTCACCAAAAAGCTATGTCGTAAATTTTCGTACGCAAATTAGTTCTAGCCAATCAGAGGAGCGAACGATGGTTTTCACAGGTGAAAAAAAATGATACGTCCAATCAGAATCGCGAACGATGTTTTTTCACGCGTGGGAAAAATGATACGTCCAATCAGAAGCCACAGAGGTGTGCGAGTTTCGCGCCAAAATTCCCGCCTTTTATTGCAGCTTGCAGCGCCGCTTCGCACACATTTAACGTGAAAAGTTTTACTCAATGAGTTTTTCTCGCCAAAAAAGTGAAAAACATTTCGGAAATGGAGTGCAGTAGTTTCGTTTGTTTCACTGTTGATAAAGAAAACGTTAGAGAGCCGGCGAAACAACAGCGGAAAGGGGTAAACAGAACGAGACGTAAGCTTTTGTTGTGCCTTTTGTTGTAGCGGCAAAAATTTTAGCATTTTTTGAAAGATTTAAAATAAAAAGGCCACCAAAATGATGAATGTCGTTGTTTTTGTATCAGAAATCTTACTCGTTCGCTGCGCTTACTCGTTCGATTTCTGATACGTGAACAACTCGTGCGTAAATACCGTACGCCAGCACTTTCCATGAAGTATTCTCTATTTAATTATTATTATTTGACGGCCGGCGATTTATAAGTCAAGTAAATTCCGATCTATTCTGTTCTCACAGCTGGGCCTCATAATTCTACTTTTTTTCTTTCAGTCACCACCTCAGCCTCAATGATACCCTACAAAGCCAGGTTTTGCCAACAGTCCACTAATGTAAATCCGTGAACCGCGCAGCGACAGGTACCAGGTAGTGATATGGTTGGATTCTCAGTCCGGGCTACAACCAGATCTGGATATATGATGACGTCACCCACATTTGCAAAATGGCGCTCACGCCGAGAAACACGAGGGAAGGTCACTTCCTGGCTCTTTGCTGCGCCTAGAAGTGTCCTTTCCCCATACTACTTTGAGAGCTGTGACTTTAGACAATGAGAAATCAGGGGTGTGAAGAAAAAATGCAGTCCGATGAACGTTTGTGCCTTCTTGGCAGGTAAAACGACCGAACACGAGAGTTTTTCAGCTCAAAGAAATGCCCAACAAGGAGCAAAACATCGAAAAAAAGAAGGTGAGTGTCATTTTTTGGGCCTTTGAAAAAAATTGTTTTGAAATCTACATAAAATTTGCTTGTTGATAGTGGTCTGTTTGGTGTAGTGCAAAGCAGTTTCACATAGTGCTGTGCTTTTAAAGATGCAAAAGTCAGTTGCGCAGTTAACGTGCGGGTTTTTGTAACGCCATGTTTATTTTACGTTATTTTGCAGTCGGATCGAAAAGCACCTTGGTTTTTTGGAAAGAAGATGCCGTTTGTGTGGGAAAACTTTCTCTAAAGTCAAAACTGTCCAGAACTGCGACAAAACAGCGTTTCGAAGGGAACTTTTGAACTTCTTTGGCGTAGATATTGGGCTGGACTCCAGAGAAGTCCATCCACAGAAAGTGTGATCGGCTTGTAGGAGAGTCGTTTATCATTTAAATTCGGGTAACTTGGACCCCGAAACCTCTGAAGGGAGAAAGCTAGGAATTAAACTGTTTGTGTGGAAGGAACACTCCTCAAACTGCTGTTGCCTGCAGAACCTCAAGGGAAGGCCTTCGAAGAAGGAATTGAAGAGAAGAAGGCATGATTCAGATACCGAGAGTGGGAAAGAGTCTGAGTCAGAGAGCGAAAAAGATGGTTGCCTAACTTGCAACCAACTCATGGACATGTTGCCAAAGTTAGACAAAGAACTGGCTCTTACTCTTTCCTGTAAACTTACAGAATATTTTAATTTTGTCTTTGTTGATCTTGACAATATTGATCAATCTGTAGCAGGTGTTGAGAGAGTAACATTGCTACAATTAACAGACCCTATCTTCAGGTTAGTAGCTGAGAAGGTGAAAAAGGACATTCTTAGCTGGAGTCAAACCTTTAAGAGTTTACCTGGTCTTTTACAATTGCGACCAGATAGCTGGATGGAGGACGAAATGAAGTATTGTCACATGCAGTAGGTGCCTTATGTCACAGTGGTATAAAAGATGTGCAGAAAACAGTTGCTGTGGATCAGCTGTATTCTCTTGTGCAACCATCTTATGTTAGTCCATTTTTGTTTGGTGCCAACCTTCTGGTATATTCCATCGCACGTAACAAACTAGCAATGAATATATACAGCAAGTTCTTCCCCGCTGGTGCAAGCTCAACTGTAAGATCTTGGTTAAACAGGCTCACCATGGATGTTGAACAAATGCCCAAGCGAGCTCACATTGTAGGATAGCTTTGAATACAAAAATCTTGACTGAAATGATGATGGTTGATTAATCACTGTCATGAGACAGTATGCAACAGTGCAAACCAGTTTCCCACTTATATGATTTTCGATTACTGAATTAAAATGTCAATGCTGACAATATAATAAGAACATTGGTCATCCCTGGATAACCCTTTCATTTCAATGAAATAAATGTACACAGATTGAGGTACATAAAAAATGCCTGTATTTTCGATTGCTGATATAATTTTTTAATTTATTAAATATTTGTTACTTTACCTTGCCTTAGGTTATGACATGCAAGGTGGAAAATGTGAAGAATGGCTGAAAATACACTTTAAACAGAACACCAAATGATCGATCTTACAAAACTGTTCCATATTTCATAATTACAGTCAAACCCCATTGATACGGACAGTGAAGGGGCCATAGGAAGTGTCTATATAACGGAGGTGTCCATATCAAGCAGGTCCTGTTATAAAAGTCAAAAATACACTTTTTAATCGAAATACTACAGCATCACACCTAACATCTTTAAACATCACTAAGCTCTTATTCTGCAGACTGTGTCCATGAAAACACACGGAAGTCTTGAGAAAATCGATCAAAAATTATGTAACATTTACCAACTCGATTGATGTCAAAATGGTCTATTATTGTTGTGCACAATTCATTCATTTTGGTGTACTATGATGCTGGGAACATGGAAATGGCGTCAATTAAGTGAAAGGTTTTTTTACCCTACAAAAAAAGAGGTTGACTACAGCACACAATGGACTATAAAGTGTCGCGGATTAGCGAGGTTGACTTTATATGAGTCTGTTCATTGAGGAAGAACAAAAAAATTAACGTCCATTATCCACTTTAACAGGTCAGTCTGTATTAAGTGGGTTGAATAAAGAGAAAAATTAAGGGTTTTCGTCAGTGACCATAAGGAAACTTCCCATAATAACAGGGAGTCCACATTAAGCTGGTGTCCGTAAAGAGGGGTTTGACTGTATGATACAGGACAAACATAATCTAATAATAATAGAGGCTTAGTGCCCACTAAGTTTTTCAGTGTGTATGTATTCCACCTACAGTGACAGGATATTACTATAATGGCATAGTTTTTACACTAAATCAACAAAACTCAGAAACCCAGGCATTGTTTGGGATACAAGACAGCCTTTATTAATCATAACAAAATACAATACATGGTAAATAACTAAAAGGTAATATTTAGTATAAAAATAAAGTGCTCCAACAAATAAGAAAGACCAAACTAAAAAAAAATTAAAACAACCTCAATCAAATAATAAAAGTGATCACACTGTCCATGAATAGAACAAAATAAAACCCTACAGGGAGGGAGGGAGGGAGGGAGGGAAATGATTGCTAGTGCAATAAAAGTGAATGTTGCTACTGCAATGCCAAGTGAGAATGTGACACAACTAGAATTGTATCCGTCTGTAACCCATATTACAGTTTTGGTATTCCTATCTACCGTAAAACTACTATATCCTAGGTAGTAGACACATGGTATTATAAAATCTCTTATGCCAAAAAACTACTGTGATGCTGTACTAGCCCTGCATCCCAATGTGACACCTTCCTTTGAGATTTAGAACCACATTAGTCGTCTCAACTGATGCACCCCCTCAATAACAATAATTTAAAGGAACAAATTTTTTAAAAAAATATAGAGATATAAATATATATAATATTTTCTTGTCTTGTGAAAAACCATTCTATTAAATATTTTGACAGAAACAATATTAAAGTCTGCACATCTATTTCATTTGTCAAAGCTGCTTTTCAAAATACAATTGTCAAATTATGTTTACGTCCTCTCAGTGACTATTTAACAGCTATTAGAACGCGAATACGTACACTTGCATTATTTTCATCCGCAATGGGGTTTTGCAATTTGTAATAAGCAAAGACAGAAGTTCGTTAATGACTGCTTACGACTCTTCGCGAGTGCAATTTCTACAAATTTTATTTATTTCTTTGACCTTCGCATATTTCCAATATGTGTGACGATTCAATATACTGGAAATTTATATACAGCAAGAATAATTAGCATTAAGATTATCATTCGAAATTAGATTTTAGCGCGTATGGTATTGCGCCCGAAGTAGAATAGACATTGAAAACGGATTCCTACTAGCTGTCTGCTGAGGGTACTCATCCATAGTGGGGGATCGGAATAAAAATGAAACGTCCCTTCAAATTCCCTATTCTTCCAATTCCATCGGAGTCGTCGAGTTGTTTCTGGTCTCTTGAAATATTATCAGAAATCCACGGGTGTTTACAGAAAGCGTTCTCGATCATTAACATCTCGATATTCGTAAATCGAACGCTATCACGCATAAAATAATCTCGATTAATCGGCTCCGTATTGCTGTTACTTTTCTTCAAGGTACATTCCACCCAAAGCACTCGACAGTTATTTGCTTCCAAGTTTCCCTGTTCGACATTTCTGTCGAGCTTAGTCCTTTCGCGGTCAAGTCAATGTTTTGGTTGAGCTCTGAGCCTAAATCAGATTGCAGGAAATTACATATCCAGATCTGGTTGTGGCCCGGACTGATTCTCTTTAGTTATTACGCTGACCCTCTTGTTTTTGCATTTTTTCTATCCCAACATTTTAGGTTAGAGATGTTTTAAAGGTAATCAGACAGAGGATTATATATTAAGTATGAAAACCCCTTTCTGGCTCAGTTAGGGTATATCGGATGATATCATCCTTAGCTGAAATGTTGTGCTTAATCAGACTGAAAAATACAGCACGGCTGCTTTTGCTTTAATGGCTTAGAAAGTTAACAGAGAAGAGGGCAAACAAAAGCAGAATTGCTTCTCCCGATTAGAAAGAAGCCTGTAAATCAAGCGGAAGCTGTAGACAAGCATTATTAATATCTCACTGTTCGTGGAGTTGGTTACAGAAGAGTGAAATTCCAACGGAAAGAGAATAAAAATTATGTTTAGTAGTTGTCAAGCACACAATTTCCTGAAATATTTGCCAGTGAAGACATAGGTGTCTTCGATGACTTATCAGTACTATCCATTACTCGTGGGATATAAAACCGCTTGTCAGATCGACACTTCTTTTGAGAAGAGTTCTTGATACTCCAGCTTCGTTTTTAGGCTGCAGAAAGTTAACTTATGCAAAATGAATTGAAGGTGGTTTTCTAAGTTCGATTGGAAAGCAAAATGCTAGAAAATTATCTAAAGCCAGATCTTTTGGTGCCGCTTAACTTGAAGCTGGAAATAATTACTTGCAGCAAGAGAGAAAAAGTTTATAGCTCACCTAAGAGTTCGAAGAGTTGGTAACTGTGCTGAACTGTCGGTGAAAGCAAATAACGACAATCGTTGTTGGCAAGCACACTATCTCCTGAAATTCTAGGCAGGCATTGGACGATAACCATATGATTGACAGGCGCTAGAGTACATTGGTGCTTTTCAACCACGTGACAAGATTGCCCTGCAGGGGACAAAAAATAATTTTTTTTTCGCAGAAATTCAAATAAAAGAGATTAAGTGGTTCACAGTGGTGGGGAACGCTTTTATTTTTTTCACGCCAGCGTGGCTACCCTGCGAGCAGAGGTTTCTCAGAAACGCTAAAAGCTATGCAACTGAGAAACCTCTGCTCGCAGGGTACAGCGTGGCCTCCTAATGACGTCAGCTGAGCTGAAAAACAGCTATAATTCGTGCTTGGTACAATCTACCCTTTTCCTAGAAAATGTATTTACTTTGTCGTACAGCGCATAAGCGATTCCAAGAAAGAGCAAAAAAAGCAAGCTTTCTATATGGAATTTGTTTTCGAGTGGTAAAATTCCTTCTAGTCTCAATTTCATTTTTACTTTTAATTCTAGTTGATATATAATAAATGTACAAGTCTAATGGTATGGGACTCCCAGACACTGCACTGGATGGATTTTTCTAATTAATGGCTACGTGGTCCTTACGGCTACGGCTCACCCAACAGTTGGTGGAAGTCTTTGCCGAGGTGTTAGCTGCAACGAAAGTTAAAAACGGCCGCAGCGTGGATATGTTGACGAAAATAAAAATTGTAAGCTATTCATTTGTGACGTTAGGTATTTAGGGTGTTCTTCGTCTTTAACTCTCACAAATGCGCGGCGTTGTGCTGAATAAATAGACGGATAATGAACGGGATGACTCGGATAACTGAAGGATTGTGAACTGGACTAAGGCTCGGTAGAACACTCCGCTGGGCTGCGCGGCCAACGTCACAAACAATGCCAGAGGTACAGGGTCTTTAGTAACTCGTCCGCAGAGCAAAGCAAAAATAACCTTCGACAGAACTGGAACTCTTCAAATATGTTCAACCTTCTCACGTAGTTAACTCGAAGACAACCCAGACAAGTAATTCAACATAGCTATGTGTCTTAACGGGAGGTAATTCAGCGAGGTAACTTGAAGAGGTAATCCGTAAGGGTAATTTACTGCCTGAGGTAATTCAAATTGTACTGTGTACAAGCTTGCATATATGTGGTCTGGATATGCTAATACTGTTCAAACATTATGTTCGGCAAGTCTTTCATATAAAATTACGTTCACAGCAAAATTAACAACTACTTAAATACCGTCCTAGTTAAAAACGAGCTCTTAAAAAGAACGGTAAAGCAGCTGAGAACACTTCAATTTCTCTTACTAGATTATTGCGCGGAATATGACTAATTAATCCCGATTCTAGGAAACTTCAAGAAACTGATGTTTAAGCGGCTTTCGTTTTCCCATCTAAGGTTAATTGCGATCGGAACTTCTTACTGCTAACGAATGTCGTTAAAACAAATTGTAAGACGACTGAATAAGCACCCAGATATTTGCACGGTTTTGTGCAATCTTAAACACATTGTTTTGAAATCATATTTGAAATGCTGAAATGTTAACTCTGATAAAACTGAGTCCCGTTCTAAAGATTACATTGAAATGTCGGCTGTGACACATTGGATTCGCTGATGTAATAATCATATGATGCACACGCTCCTTGCTGTTGCAGGTGATTGCAACAATTGATGCTTTTGTTTTGTAAAATTTATTGTATCCGAGTGATTCCAAGAAAAAAAGGATAACAGGTAACAGCTTTAGGTATCAAATTTCCGCGCTAGATAAATTTAAATTTGAGTGTGAAAATGCTGTTTTGTGAATTTCGAAAATGCCATGCATGAACCTTTTAATTCCATTTGCCTTTGTCTTTTTTTACTTTTAAGTCAATTTTTTTTAACCATTTCACATACGTTTTTTTCTTATGATAAGTCTAACAGGCCATAGACTTTCTAAAAGTCCTTTTAATTTTTTTTTCCTTGCTGGCTATGCCAATTTAAAGGTCGACCTCGCGACTTCGTCGTTCGCTCGGTCGCTGTGCTACCTCGCTCGCTAAAGTAAGAACTACTAAAGGTCGACTTTTAGCAAGTCTAAACAGACCAGTAAAAGCCGTGACTCTGACTAGATAGATTATATAAAGCTATAGAATTGAAATGACTACTGCAAAGACTAACGTGAAAAACAACATGAAAAAACAACGTGAAAAAGGCTTAGGTATACAATATTTCGAATGGCCAATACCAGTCTTCATCAGGTTTATTAGGAAGAAACACGAATACCTTATCCTTTTTGACGTTGTTTGATCAGTCTTTACAGTAGTCATTTTGACTTAAATTCTATCTTTATTCTTTTTACTGATCGCGATCTTGTTTGATCCAACGTTGAGCTACATTGATCTTTCACGGTTTTTGCAGTGTGGTTTTTCAAGCCTTAATTTACATAAAGGGTCCATAAAGCTAGATATAATGTCTCTATTACACAATGGAGGACAGGTTTGCACTGTTGCCCTTCCGCTTAGAGGCGTGTTCGATTGACAGTATTTTGGAAGACTGAATAAATGGAATCAACCCGAGAAATCATTTGTGTTCGGCTTATCTGCTTGTCATTGTTGTCGAAAAATCACGGTACCAACGATTTGTAACAAAACTTTTACGTACTCGGAAAACTCGAAAAGTATGGAACGTTTAGCTAGACTCATTGAAGCCCCTCATTTGACGGGGACTTTTTTTATAATTTTTAGATAGTTTTGGTTTTTATCATTGATACTTAAATAACTTACACTACTTAAAAATCAAGTACACGTACATACTAACTTTTTGTACACTTTAAATGTATAACTAAAGGAAGGTTAGTTATATTATCCTACAATCCTTTCGTCTATTACTTTTCCTTGCTGAATAAGAGATTAGAGACCTTCAGATTCGAGGACGAGATTTGACTTAGAGTTTGTTGGTGTATTCCTAGGTTCTAAAAAAAGACATCCGGAAAGCTTCATTGGTCTTCTTTTTTTCACCAGAACGTTAGCACTGTTGTCTTTATTAAGCCCTCTCCCGATTGCAAAAAGATAAGCCTTCTAACATTTTTAAACATGTTTCCCGCCACTAAGACATTCACATGATGGTGAAATTATTCCCTATTTTCACGAGTTTACTGTGTTATTACCTATCAATAAAACGGGTGACAAGTTACACTCACAATCGTGGGTAGTCGCTTGTTTATCGTATCGAGAACTCCACGCACTGAAAAGTTTAGGGCATACATTTTGGCTTTAGGTTTCCAAGTTTCTGAATGTTTCGACAAAACACCTGTTATAATTCTTCTTGATGTACTCTTTCGTTCGTTTAGGTTTTTCTTTAGCGTCTTTTAATGCCCTGACATCTTCTTTCAAAACATTTCAAAACTTGGACGCATTTGGCACCGAGACGTACGGAACGTTGCCATGGCAATTGAGAAATTATAATTATTATGTCTGTTGCTTCTTTTCTTAGAAAACGTATTTATTTTGTAATATAGGCGATTCCAAGAAAAAAGAACTTATATAATAAGTTTTCTTGTACGCATTTCTGTGCGGTTTTGGAGCAAAGAATGAGGATCAAGAGTCAAAGACCGCGCGTAAAAGAGCGAAAAGTCCCCTTCCACGATCTTTTTTGCTCCGAAAATAAACGGAAACGCTTGCTACGCAGGCTAGCTTTAATTCCTTTTAGTAACTGTACAAGTCTAACGGTTTCAGACAGCTAAAATACTTGAGCCAAAGTTCCAGTTCGTTAACATGCATAAGGGAGGATTTTACTATGGCAACGATGCTTTTCAAGTCATTGAATTAGTTATTAGGAAATTAAATGTCATTTCTTCTTTGCCGTCATGAATGAAAAGCTGGGTCCGTTCTTTTCTTAATTAAATGGGGATTAAAGGTTCACGAATTTTGGGAAGCATTTGTTTTTTTTAACGCAGCCGGCTTATTACTAATTCACTTTCGAAATTTACAAGTCACTTGTAATATACAGAATTCGGGTGTTGCCTGCGACTTTTCCCACCGGAGAAATTTAACTCGCCAGCCCTCTTATCACTGTCAAGATACCAAGCTAAAAGGTGCTTGATTGCCGGTATAATCCTTAATTCCGTCACCTTATGTTTCGTCGATGAGCAAGTGGAAGCACTCATTCACTGATATCAGTTTCCGCTTTCGCTATTATGTCCTCTTTATCAGTAATGCCAATGCTTGTAACCCATTGCGAAATGGAAAAGTGTCTATGGGATTTTAAAATTCCTAATCAGATTGAAACATCTTTAAAATATTGTTGTAGACAGTAATGGTTTTCTTTGAGAGTCTTCTAAGTGAACTGATACTAAGAGAAAATTTGCTTGCGGACACATAAGTGCACTGAAGCGGAGTCTCTTTCCTCTCCTTTCTCAACAAGACCGACCGAAAAGATGGAACAGATGGAAATTATTAGTAAGTCGTATATCTTACAACTTATATCTTACCTTACAGCTTGTGGAAGTCCTTACAGAGGAGTGTCCTCGGCAACGAAAGGAAATAACAGTTACGTGGAATTGTTGGTGAAATATTATCAGCACTGGTGCTTGAAACAATTGATGTCTTCACAATTCATTTTATGCAAACCATTCCAAGAAAAACAAGAAAACAAAAGCTTTGCACGCTCTACGCATTCAAATTCCACCAGTAAAATACTGTTCAGTTTGTCAAACACGAAAATATCTTGATACAGCAAAACAACGTTAGGTACGTTTCATTCAACAGACTCTAAAATGAAAAATATCTGGTAAGTTACGGCTCATCGCAAGAGACATACACAAAAAGGCCTTTATCACCAAACACTTAGTTAGTTACCTCCGTACTGATAATAGCAATGATAGAATAATATAAATAGTGTAGAATGCCACAGTGTTATTTTCCATAACTAAATGGTACCCAATTCATATTAATTTTTTTCATCCCTATTTGTCTGTCATTTTCTTAGTGGTGCTTAATATAAAAGCCTATAATTTTTTAGAAGTTGGAAAGTTCACCAATTGTTGATGAAAAGGCCACTTTGCTAAACGGGAAAATTTAAATTTTACTTAAGGTAAATATTTTTTACGAACTTAGCGATTGAGTGTAGCCTACTGTTCAAAGAAAAGCGCGTCTGGTAAAAAAATTTGCTGACATTTTTGACTGAAATTTCAAGTATCAGCTTTTATAAGCCATATAAATCACACAAAAATCGTTAAAATTAGAAAGTCGTTCAAAATTCAGCTGAAATTGCTACCACCATATCGAAGTTTCGAGACAAGCCCCGATGTTTACAAAATCGTAAATCAAAAGCCGATTGACAGTGGTGGTATACTTTAAAACTGGTACCCTAGTTTTGGAAGCACTATAAATTGCTTCAAACCTTGCTATGAAATAGAATGATTTGTTTCTTGACATTTTTGGGAATATCCTTTTGGGAATATCCTTAGCAATTTTGGCTAAAACACCTGCTACATACATTTTGATGTATTGCAATGCATCTTCATCGGCTTTTATTGCTGTACATTGCTTCTAATTCAAGAAATAGTTATAGGCATAGGTATTGTATCAAAGCTCAGATAGATGTGTCCAGCACTTTTGTTTATGGCTACAATTAAATGAGCACGGGCGGTAGTTCCGCGAGGCATTTGCACTTCAGCCAGGGTGACGAACGACAATGATGCCAATACCTAAGAACCGATCTGTATATCGCAAAGTAAATGCGCCTGTATTACTAACGGAGCCACCTTAAGTTCTGATTGGTTTATTGCTCTTATGTCTTTGGTTGACAAACGAGATTAAATCAGATTTTTCGTCAACTTACAATCCCTTGAAATACTGAAACATCTTACCGACAGAATTAAAGATATTTCTGCTTTCCAGTTTTGACTGATTCCGGTAGTGCAATAAGACCCAGTCGCTCTCATCAAGTAGAGCTAAACCGGCTTCAAACATATCATAGCGGAAACAAGGACTCCTCTCACGACAGCTAGTTAGTATAGGTCTTGATACACAATTTATAACTCACCTAAGTCTTTGTAGAGATTATCTTTACCAACACCGAACTGTCGATGATAGCAAACAGTTGACAAGGACTTAATCCTAAAATTTTGCCCAGTCACGGGCAGGGGTGATTGGTCCATAATCATGTGACAGACACGCTCTAGCATACTATTGGTGGAAATTAGAGCAGCTGTTGTTTTGTGTTTCGTTTTTTCTTGCGGAAGCGACTCTAAGGAAACGCCGAGGTGGGCGTTCTTTTATAGCTTTTGAATTCAGCTTTACAGGAAATCAATTTGTTCTCGAGGCCGGCTTTGTTGTTATTAAATACGAGGTACAGTGAAATTCATATCCTGCAGTCACCTTGCTGTTGCTTTTCTTTTTTTCTTTTCAGTTTTAATTCCCTTTAGTAAATGGACAAGTGTAAGTCAGTTCAGACACGGTATCGCTTTACTGAAAAAAAATCGTTCCACCACTGTTAGTTTCTTTCTACTTTCGGTTTCACGACGTTTATGACTTGTGCTCCCGAACAACAAATAGACGATAATAATCTCCGATTAGGGGTCCAATTGTTTGCCCCAGTGATTGAAATTCCTAGAAACTATGAAACGTTTCGTCGCGCACTTTCAAAAGTTTCTAAGAATTCAGAACAGCGGCTCCCAGCCGTTTACTTCGAATAAACCAAAACAGCCGCAAAGGTTGTAGACCGGTTGAAGTTACCATTAAAAATTTGTCAAAAATCTGATTCAGTGCACGTGCAGATAAACCGGGTTCGACTCCCGGCGACACTGTTTTCTGTTTCCTTGTCGTACTGTCTTTTCTCTGTTTCGTTTTTAAACGCTATTTTCCTTTTGACCTGTTTTCCTTTATTCTTACTGCTGACCCTGCTGGTCATGCACTTGGATCGATATATATTTTTAGCTTAAGTCCGAAGTTTTATTTTGGGAAAGGGATTTCAAAAGCTCTTGATCTGCATACTGGACAAGCTTACGACCAGAAAAAAAACCATAAGCCGTCAAGACATGTCCCTCCTCTGAAACAGCTGAATTTTTTTCAATGTTAGTTGACAGCATGACAAACAACACACAGTATACCACAAACTGTACTAATTTACACCCAACACCCACCATTGATACACTGGCGAAATTTACTGAATTTAAACTTGCCTTTTACACATTGTCTTAATCATCAAAACTATTACCCTAAAATCTCCACTGGGTTTGCCCAAAAACAATAATTAAACGAAACCTTTTATTGGTTTTCGGAATTTAATTACAGAATTACAGGTGTACGCCCAATTAAATGCGGTAAAGCAACAAGATTCAGTGCTCTCAGTCTCTCACAAATACCTGTCATTTAGCGTCCTCTTTCAACGCGACAGCTAAGCGGAATTTGAAAGGATTGATATGGTGTTCCACTAGCTCTGAAGGGCTGAAAATACGCACAATATAAAGTATAATATATCCTTTGATGAACCACCTATTGCTGTGTCTAAACTGTGCACTGGCCCTCAAAAGTGTGACCGGTCGGTATGATTGTCCGTAAAATTTGCTCGACGATAGAAAGGAATCTTTAAAATTTATTACACCACTGGACATTTCATTTCAAAAAAGTACTTAAGTCTAGTTTTCTATGACAATAGGGACCTTAAAACCTCTAAATCCAAGAAATCGGAACAGTATTTCCGTGATAAAATCGAGATTTTTATCCGTCTCTTCGATGAACACTTTGCTCGCCATTTTGAAAGTCACTGACACGAGACGTGACGTCATACTGCCAGGCGGACTNTATATCCTTTGATGAACCACCTATTGCTGTGTCTAAACTGTGCACTGGCCCTCAAAAGTGTGACCGGTCGGTATGATTGTCCGTAAAATTTGCTCGACGATAGAAAGGAATCTTTAAAATTTATTACACCACTGGACATTTCATTTCAAAAAAGTACTTAAGTCTAGTTTTCTATGACAATAGGGACCTTAAAACCTCTAAATCCAAGAAATCGGAACAGTATTTCCGTGATAAAATCGAGATTTTTATCCGTCTCTTCGATGAACACTTTGCTCGCCATTTTGAAAGTCACTGACACGAGACGTGACGTCATACTGCCAGGCGGACTGTACCACAGATTTCCTTGGAGACACATCCCCACCCCCCCTCGATAGAACAGAATGCCCTTGCTTGAAAATAGAAATCCGTAGAGAGTGTGAAATACGTGGGAGCCCGTGTAGACCGCCACGCGCTTGGAAGGTGAGGCCTGCTTCTTTCTTTTCTTCGCGTTTGGCCTCTCCTCGAACGCGGTGATTCTCACGCGCACTGGAGTAATTTGCTTGATCAACTATCCCTGAAGAAAATTAGGGACTACTTCTATTCTTCATGTAAAGAACCATGAATGCTATAGCAAGTTAAATTACTTCCTCGCTGATGATAAAGGAAAAGTGCCAGGGAGAGAGGTGGAACAGGGGTACTCGTCGTTTCCTTTAACGGTCTATATCGCTTAGGGTGTTCAGCAAAAAACGCTCATTTTTTACGAGTGGCTAGATCTTGCCTATTTGTGTCGTTTCGTGCGTTGATATTGCACAAAGGCGTTCTCCATGTAGTGTTGTGTTTACTATATATATACTCAGGCATTATGCATGTTGCCAGCCTTTTATTTTAAAACTAACCAAAATGTTTAAATCATAAAACAGAAGCTTCGTATTACAAAAGACAAAAAAAGTCCTATCAAAAGTACAACTCTATCTTATGTTTCATGCTTTTTTTTCTCTTTCCGCTGTTGTTTTGCTACTGTCTACAATTCTCCTCCTTTAACTTTGAAATATACGCAATTGCTACTGTCCAGTTTACATGGCATACATATCTTATTGGCTGGTCCCCACAGGGCCTTTCAGAGTCATTGTTCACTGTTACACTAAATAATAAAGAGAAAACACGATTATACACAGAAGGCTAAAAACACGAAAAATAATTAGCGAACTAAAGGAGACGTCTAGAGACGTTCATTTAAGCGACCGCGCGTTAAGTTTTAAAGTAAAACAATACTTTGATTAGCAGTTTAGCGACCCTCTGTGTAGTAGAGCGCAAAATGGTGAATAATCAGAAAAACATACTTTCAAATAGAATTCAGTACCTGCGTATTGAAAAGTGCCCAAAAAATGAACCTAAAAGTGAAAATACAATAATTTGATAATAATAATACGGCAGTTTGACCTGTCCTTACGGACATCTCTATGATACGGACACCTCTCTATTACGGACAGTTCGTTTGGTCCCAGAAATGCCAAAAATCATACATTACCTACCTCTATAATACGGACACCTCTGTAAAGCGGACACTTGGTTCTGTTCCTTTGGTGTCCTTATTAAAGAGGTTTGACGTAATAACAATATTTTAGCAAGGAGCCTACTACACCAAAAGGTGCTCTTCAATGGGGCCCTGCATATACTACAATTAACTTCAAATAATTAAAAACTACACACGAGAAAAGAGTAGAAACTCGCTAAAAAATAGAAACAGTACAAGAACAATTAAAAACTATTAAAAAACTTGTTAAAAACTTTCAAAATGCATGTTTGAGCTTAGATTTAAAATAAGAAAATATACAACTGTCACGTATATCCTGACTTAAGGAGTTCCAGTCTACGATCGACGCTCCGATACGTAAAACGTTGTCTGCCCCAGTTTGTTCTTACACGAGGTAGGTGAAAATCGTTTCTGGAACGCGTGTTGTAATTGTGAATTGTGTAATTTCTAACAAAATGGAAATCAAAATCAATAAAACCATTTAAACACTTGAAGATCGTTGTAAACACACTCATAAAGAAATATTTACACTAAATAGAAGCAATTAGCCGTTCTAAAACAATTCATGCTGTACCCCACATTTAGTTGTTTTCTTATTTCATAAATCTTCTATACACTCTCCTTTGCATTATTGGGTAATTACAGTGGCGTAGCTACCTATACGACAATAATTGCATCCGTAACTGAAAAAAAATCAGTTGTAAAAAAAAAAATGGAATAATAACAAAATGAAATAAATAAAGAAAGAGAAAAACAAAGCAAAGGAAAGGAAACAAACCTAAACAAGGGATGGCTGTTAAAAGGGAAATTTCCCATATATCTCCGCTTAAGTTTCTTTAATATGATATTTTTAAAATAAAATGTTTTGCCCCGACAATTTTTCCACACACAAAAGACGAATCTGCTGCCTTAAGGACAAGGTCCCAGAGACAGTCCAGGAGAGTCTTCATCCGACAAAAAGGAAAATTTATCCAATTTACCCGCATAGAAACGATTTGGGAGACAGGATAGGGCTTATTTAGAAAACTGCTTGCATCTCTGAAAATGTTTTAGCTACGCCACTGAAATCTCCGGCATTTTCCGCACGTACCTACTTGCTCTTTCTATAACAATGCTTACTTCTATGCACTTCTCAAAATGGAAAACCCTCTTATTTGTTAGTGCGTCCTCGGTATTTTTTTATAGAAACTAACCTTTATCTTAATCTTCTGAATAGTGGCCACACACCGCTTTGCTAAAACAATAGGAGTTGGAAGTATTGTAAAGCTAAGTGATGTGCAACAGGGGTCTTTTTTGCATGAACATGCGCACCAGGACCTGATAAAGAGCACACGTCCAGTGACAGCGACCGTGGTGCATAGTCATAGGAACCAAATTCTTCAATTTGAAGGCTTGGTTGAGATTGTAATGGTAGCAGGAACTTAGGAAAGACCTTCGTTGTACAAAATAAGCAAAGATATGGTGATTTAAAGTGGAGACTAATGCTCTGAACGAGTTGAAAGAGCACGTTTTTCAAGGATTTCTCACACAAACATAGCTGTTTGTTGTTGTTTGGCGCTCGACTCGTGTCTTGATTCCCCTTTAAGAACCGCAAAGTTTGGCATAGAATGCATTGCTGTTGCGTAGCTATTGAGCAAAATGTTCTTTATGTAGTGTTTGTCTATAAATCGGATGTAAATTAGTTTCTCGATGGCGTGGAGGGTTTCTGTCAATAATTTGTGGATAGCTGATTTAGCCATATTTCGGGAGTGGATTGATAGCGATCAGCGGGCGGCTACCACGCCGTTACCAGTTGGAATAGAAAGTTGTTCCCTTAAGTATTTTACCGATACAAAGTTTGTTTATCGGAAAATTGTAGAACTTCTTGTTTTTGCGTGGACTAACATTGTAACGCATCTTTTACAGCAATTTTCTTTTAGCCAGAACTTGAGTGCTCTAATAATTTTTAACTTTTGGTCGGCATCACATGTTCACTGTACTTCTTGGGAAACCTAACCGTTTGTTTCATCGAAATCGGTAACCAGATTCGACTTTCGGTGCTATTGAATGCAGTTTTGACTGTGTCTCATTGATATTCATTTTTTTTATTGTTCGAGACATACAGAGTGACTACCACTGACATTTCACCAGGTGACTGATGTACGTCTCGTGTGCTCTTAACTTTGTAGCTTTAAAGTGCTGGGAAAATTGTAGAACATATATCAACTCACTGCTGAACTGAACACTGGCTTTTGCGCACCTTTGAACCCACTCGCTCAAATTTTCTGTTTTTTTTTTTTTAATATTTGTGTTCCTTTCCCATTTCAAAACAAGGAAAATTGAAAGTGTTTACTTACATCAAGAAACGTTTCGGCACTTTGTTTAGACTTTAATGAGGTCAGTGCAATCCTACAAGCACTACTCCAACAGGTCAAGTCGGGAGATGAAATTTGATAGTAGCTCGTGGTATGTTAAAGCCGATCTACTTCGCTTTTGAGACAATGTTAGAGTTTATTGCAAACTACACATTTTGTTAAATCAAGAGCACATTTGGCAAGACCAACGAGCAAAATAATCGCGATCATGATAGCTTTGAGACGCGCCATTTTGATGAAGGTAGACCTTGTGGTGAGCCTCCATGCACATCGCTTGTTCAGCGGTCGCGCATGCTCATGCAAAAAAGACCCCTGTTGTGTTAGTAGGCATAATATACATTTGACTTCTATCAGCTTTTTGATGAGGTAACCCTGTCTCTTTCCCTTAAAAGGAGTCTTCAGTTAGTTAGAATTGCATAACGGCAAGAAAACTCATCTGATTAAAGAAGTAAGATAAATATTGAGAGCCAAAATGTTCCCTTCCTGGGCATTCTCTGTAGAAAACTCCTTGCCACATTTGGGACACATTGTGTGTGACAAAGTTCCTGTAAACTCCATGACTGGCGACCTCTTGCTGCATTTGGGGCAATTGTATTCAGCTCGCTTAAGACTTGGCAACAACTCCATTAATATGCCGGCATTGATGGATCCACGTTTCTTGAAATAGGTTATTTCTTCCTCTTTCAAATCATCTTCTGTCCAGTAAACGTCGATGAATTTTAATCCAAGAACGTCTGCGTTCTCCACTCTGAAAAATCCCATGTCCGCCCAGTCTTCTCCCCAGGAATTTAGCAGTCGTAAACATTCACTGTCGAAACTGGTTAACACAACTGCATGGCCAAAGTCGGGGGTTATGGGAGGACGAGCTGTTATATCGATCTCCTTCTTCGTCAAAATGCCTTTCGGGTTACTTTCATAGAAATCATCAAAACTATCCCACTCATTCTCAGTGAGCCTGAATGTTGCCACCACTGGCCGACTTGAAGAGACTGCTTGCATGGCTCCCTTGTGGTCGACTGGCTTGCCCCGCAGGCGGTACTTAGGGCACATTTTCTCTAGCACACGGATGGTAGGGACACAGTCTGGATAATTTACAGGATCAAATTCTTTGACAATTTCGTCTCTTAGTGTACAGAAATCTGGACATCCACCCACGCGTCCTCGAATTCTTCTCATGGACAAATAAAGTACTGTAGCAGCTGCATCGACACAGGGGGTGTCCCCTTCATGTCTTCTTTTGGCTTTACAGCCCTTTAGTTCTTGGTTGATGTGGAGATCTAAATCAAGGGATGCAAGCAAGTCAGATAACGCGTCTTGACAACAAACGACATTTCGAGCCACCTCGCAGATCTCTCGCAAGTTGTCTGGATGATTTAACTGCAAGAACAAGTGTGTTTCATTGTTGGTGTGATCGATGGTCCAACCACGTTTGACAAAAATTGTGCGTGGTAGCGATTGCGTTGACACTTTTGAGCTCAGTGAGAACAGGAACTTTGCACCCCGATCCCAGTCAGGTGCCATCTCGCTGAACAGTCGTCTGGGTTCAATCTGTGTGGAGTGAGAGACAAAGCAGCTCACTACGGTCACACCTGTTGTGGTCAATTTAGAGACTACTCGATCTATTCCTGCACCATCAGCACATGTAGTCTCTCCATCTGCGGGTTCTCCGGCTGACAAGATGAACAGCAGCTTTTTGTGACTGGAAAACCTTGAAGCTTGAAACAGTTCTATTGTCTTCTCAATCGATTGATATAAAGGCGTTCCACCGTAAATGTAAGGCTCAGCGCTCTGCAATAGTTCCCGGCACTTTTCTTTAGAGAGTTCTTTTTCACCAACGCAACCAAGAAGAACATTTAAGGCATCTTTAACTTTGAAAATGGAATTAACAGTCACACTCAACAGACATAGTTGTTCTTTGTCTTCTTTCAGCAAATAAGGCTTGGCCTTATTAAATACTTCCCTGATGTCTGTAACTGTAGCTCTTACAAAGCTGGTTGCCACTGATGCAATCGCACTTTGCATTGTATTCGTAAAAAAAGATAGGCCTGCCATCTTAGCCAGGGCGCTGACAGACCAATTCCGGCAAGCTGGTGGTAGAATCTCTTGAACAAATTTTTCAAGAAACGTCCTGTTAGATTTCAATTTGTTCAGTAACAAATCAGCCTCTCTATACTTCAATGCCCTGACGACAACTTCTTCCGCTGCCCATTTGCGAACATTAAGTGCGCCGGATCTCTCTAATATTCCGAAAATCGTGTTTATTTGCGTACTAGTAGAAGGCCTCTCAACATCACCCACAGTTTTTTCGCCTTCATACTGAATCTGTTTAAGAGTTCCTATGATATCAAATATGCCCTCACCAGTACATGCCCCAACGCCTATTGCAAATACATGGTTATCAGAAGATATATCGTATTTGATAAGGTTATCAATAACCCCAAAGATCGAGCGAGCCCATGGTCCTCCTTTTTCATCAGTACCTCTCCTGATGTTATGATGCATGGAACCGGAGACGTCAAGAAGGATTCCAGTCAAATATGCCCTTTTCCCTCTTTCTGCAATAAGAAAAGATTCGTTATTTTTCACACAAGTTCAAACAGAGAACAGAACTGTAGTAAACAACCCACTACGAGAGCCGAGTACAGTTTACTACGCGCGCTGATTTCAAACTAACATACAAAGAGAAGTATGGGGAGTTATGAAAAGCGTTTTTTTGGAGGGGGGATTAGGTTAATAGCCAATGAGAAGCTCATGACAGTCTATCTACTTTAGCATATTCACTTAAATTTAATATTCGGTAAGAGATAAATACAAAAAAAACAATGCAAAAAATGCAATTAAAAAAAGACTCGGTAAAGGTATATGAGAGAAATTTCGATAGCCATGTTTTAGCAAATGCAGTGGGATAATTCATGTGTAATCAGAAGGAACAACTACCTTTGTCATAGATCGCTTAAGTGTCTTCCACTGAGGCCATGGTGTATGGTAGGTAACGTGTGTTAAACAAGCTCTTTTAAATAAGAAAGTAAAATTTTTTGAGGCCAAATTGAAGCCTAAGTCGTTATAGGTGTAAAGCAATAGTATACTGATTTAACAAACAGCAAAACTCCTTTCTTACGGCTTAGCAATTCCTTGTAAGCCAAAGGTATTTCTGAAAGGCCTGAACTAATGATGAGACAGCCGTTTTTAGGTCCTTGGTGGCAATGTACTTGAGACAAGGTCAGTATTCAATTAGATTTGAGTAAAACATGTTTTTTAATATCTCAATGGAGTAAGTGCAACATAAAGAAGAATCGAAACACTTTAAAGTTGCAACCACTTTTCAATAGTTCTGGGTTTTGCCTGATATTTCAATGTCACATAGTAGCCTGTTATCTCTCTATAATGTCTTAGAGCACATACGTAGAATATGACGATGATTATACCAAGAAAAGAGTTTTTTTTATTAAATGAACTTGCCGACTAAGAACGTGCATGTATAAGAGAATCATGAAACACATTTCACTGATCCTTAGACCTGTAGGCCCTGGCCTACAAAGTTTTGGTTTGATCACTAGTCGTGCGTGCAATTTTCAGGATATGTGGAAAAATATTTTTGAAAAAAATACGTTCGAGTCATTTCAAGGATATACAAAAAAGCGCTAAAAGTCCAAATTTTGAATGAAGTTTCACTTGTACAGGTGGTGAGAAAACGGGTTAGTTTTCAAGATCGCAAAAACGAAAATACACTAATGAAAATTTCCTAGCATCGAAATATGATATTAAGCAGCATTCTGACTCTACTTAAGAACAAGAAGACGCCCGAAGGCGTTTACGCGGGATTTGTTGGTGTAAGAAAGAATTACCGTTATGTTGAATGGTAATGGAAAGTTGAGTAGTGTATGCAACAAATGTGTGCAGGAGAGACGGAGATGTTCTGTTAAGGACTAATACACCAGAAGATGCGTTACACACAAGGGTTCCTTTGCTACTCAAAACAAAACTTACATCAATATTACCACCATATACGTTAGGAGTATGGGGTAGTTCACTAAAATTTGCATTCCTTTACTAATGTCCTCAAAAAATGCACTTCCACATTCAACAATAGGGCTGCAAGGCTGTACTCTAGGGAAAATTTCAGGGGCCCCTTCGGGCTCCCCAAACATTTTAGCTGGGGTGCCCGGGCCTCCAAGTTGGTCGCCCAAATTAATAAATCATTGAGCTTATTAAAAATTAAACAAATTATTTTCTTATCAAGACAAGCAGAATTTTGTGAATATTTTTTTCATGAAAAATCACATCCCTTTGACCTCCTGAGCGTGCGAAAAAAATACCCGCATGTTGTCATATGAAAGTATGTTTTCGCGCCATACGAGAAACTAGGGCAACGCCGCCGAATATTTCATTTTTTTTAAATGGAAAAGTAAGATTCTGGTCTGTTTATGTATTTTTTTATAAAAAAATTTGGGGTCAAAAATAAGGGCACTATTCTTTCTACTAATCAGTTTGATTTACGTTGAAAAGAAAATTCGCTTATTAAGATTGACTGCGATCCCGTGGAGCTTTCCAGGAAAACTGTTATGATTTCAACGAAACCGCGGCGCCCCCCGGGGGGATTACTTGGGTTAATTTTTGCTAGGTATGTGCCGCTGGCCTCTCAGAGCCCCTACCCCATTACAGCCTATTCTGTGGCCAATTGTAGACCCCATATTAGTCACTTTTGGGGCAAACATGAAATTTTTGCGATCCCAACTTAATCACTTTCTACGTTATCAATCCTTTAAATAGGTCATCAAAAAATGAATTGACCCATGTAATGAAGAACACTTTACTTTTCACCTACAGTACAAATATCCTGGTACGTTTGCTAACCGTAAATATGAACAACTCTCTGATCCCAAAAATCCGAAAATGTGCGACCCCATTCTAGTAACTCTTTTGAAAATGCAACCCCACTATAGTCAATCCAGTCGTGAAAATGCAACCCCATCCAGCAGCACGTCCCCATTAGCCTCTTATACGGAGGTGCCCGCCCTTCTCCGGGCCACCCCAAAACTATTATCTCTTTTGAATAGATC
>CALNXI010001832.1:50105-60105 GCA_942486025.1 Porites evermanni | reverse complement strand
GGGGAAATTTCTTCAAAAGGAGTTGTGAATTCTTTTTGTATTTAAAATCATTCTATAAAAAAAGATTATTAAATTTAGTTTTAAGCTTATTTATGAACAACTAAATAAAGTAAGCAAGACTTAAGCTTAATTTGCATTTGTAAACAAAAAACTTTTTCACCGGTTTTATCGATAACTATTCAAGTCAAAAAGACAAAGCTTTACCTGTTAAAACTTCCAATCCGAACTTCGTCACCTTCTTCATGTATTTCGGAAATAGCTTGCTTGATTAGTTGTGAAATTTCTTTGTTTGTTACGGCAGCAAACCGAGAAAGCATTTTGCTCGCAACCTACGCGAGTTTGGCGTCGCTCGCTCGGAGGAACTGGAGGTGAATCAGTGAATAGTGCAGGATATTCACTGATTGAGTAGCCAATCAGAGCGCGCGAAAAACACTATCCATTGTTTTAGTATATACTAAATATATATATTCGTTTTCTTCGTATTCAAACATACATACTTTTTTACTTCTCAAGGAGATTGTTTGCTAAACACGAAACTTTAAGTTCTTAGTGTTGGATTTTCAGTAGCTAGTCGCACAAAATTCGGCTTTTATCAATTTCAAAGCTTTTTGGTTATTGCCTTGTCATCGTAAAATCGATTTTACTTAAACTATCTGATCCATAGCCAAATACTGGTGAATTTTTTATCGCGATCGGACAATGAAAAAAACACTTTTAAGGCGATTGAAAAATATCGGTATGGCCTCTAAAAAAACTGTTACAGTATCGAAATGCCTTAACGCACATGTGAAGAATATGAGGATGATGATCCCTATAAAAGTGTGTGTGTTTTTTTACCAAATGAGCTTGCCAACAAAGAACATGCACGCGTAAGAGAATCATGAGAGATATTTTATCAATCTTTAAATAATTTAGAGTTGCTCCTTTGTGATTTATGTGCAATTATAAATGGCAGAAGTGTCTAAGGTCCAATTATGTTGTTTACAAAGCAAAATAATTATTAAGTAGAATCGAGTCACTTTAAACTTGCAGGCTCCTTTCAGGTTTGCTTGATATTCAATCAGGTCGTCAATGTCACATAGTGACATTGTGACATTGACTATAATGACTTGGAGCAAATTTCGAAGAATATGAGGATGATTATACCTAGAAAAGTGTTTTTTTTTTTTTACCAAATGGATGTTGTGGTCAATTGACTCAAGAACAATAATTCACGTTTAAGCGTGAACTGCTTGTGGACATTGAGAGCTGCTTCGTTGTTACTGTTGACATTTAGTCTTAATTTTGACGTTATGGTTCCTTTGATAAAGTCGTTTATTTTATTCAAGGACATGTTAAATAACATTCCTTATGAAATGTAAATTATTGTACTCAAAAACGCGAAATTAAAGTGATTCAAAATTTAAAATTTTTGCCAAATAGCGAGATTTAAAAATGCCCTCATTAAAATAGCGAAATAAACATGTCGCGAAAATTTCATGCAATAAGGTAATCAATGTAATTCCATACCTTGGTCAGAAGGGAACCCTGAAACGCTAGGAATATGGCAAACTTGGGGAGACTCTTCACTTAATCTGGCTGCATCCTCAGTTTTAGTATCTTCATCAACTGGGAATTTGTCACTTGAGAATCCAGAAGCTAAATAGGCATGTGTTTTTGCAACAGGCTGCTCTTCAGTGACAGAAACATCCTCTGGTATATCAGAAGCATCTGGTGTGAGAACAAGCCCTTATTAAGCTTCTTAGAAAATAATGTATAGAAATTTGACCGATCTTTAAATAGTTTAGAGTTGCTCCTTTGTGATGTATGTGCAATTATCTCAATGGAATAATTGTCTAAAGCCCAATTGCGATATTTGCAAAGAAAAATAATTATTAAGTGCAATCGAGTCACTTTAAACTTGCAAACACTCTTCAAGTATGCCTGATATTCACTACTTGGTCTTCAATGTCACATAGTGGCTTGTCATCTCTCTATAATGACTTAGAGCACATGCAAAGAATATGAGGATGATTATACCTAGAAAACTGTTTTTTTTTTACTACACCTTTTGCTGTTCATTACGAGAAAATACGCAATCATTTGCGTGAAATGGCGACCAATATTTGCGAAGATACATTCATTAGCGCGAAAATACGAACATTTGCGCATAAATCAGATTCAATTATGATTTTTCCATTTTAATCAACATTCAATAACACTTTTGGGCATTCATATGCGTCATTGGTCATATAAAAGAGAGAAATATACTTTCATTAATGCCAACATCAAAGTCATTAACACTATCTTTCGATATCTTGAAAGTCAATAGGGACAACTGACATACATTAAAGTGCAAACACTATTCGTTAATATTTTAATGACACTGTTTGCAATTCAATAGCATTCCTGGACAACCTTAGGATGGATAAGACAAACATTAATGCGCTTGTACAATCAATTGAGTGTTCTTTACATTTAAAATACAAAAATCGATTTTCAATTAAACAATAGAAATTCAAACAAATTTGCCCTGAATTTCAGTCCGTTAAATGCATATCCCTAAAAAATTTCGCTATTTAAACATTTTGGGAGGTGGGTTTGCATGAAATGGTACCCCTTAGCACATTTAGCTGCGGTCACAATGTCATGTTTCTGCGCAGAGCTTCAGGCACTGCAGTTGTTGTTTCCGAACTCCGCTAGTGGGATTGCTAGGGCTTTGCCCTCATTCCTGTTATACATCCTTAAATTTCCGGACGCGAGATTTCGGCCTTTGGTGTCGCTTTCAGACAACTTAAATCCTTTTCAACGATGTCGAGGGGGGGAAGCATAAGCTGTGTACGTATGGGGCGGGAATGGCCAAATCTAGGTGGGCTGGCACCCCGTCATACGCAAAGACCACCGACTTATCTGGATCCATTTTTTCCTCGCCCGTGGCAGAAAGTCACCGAAAAACCAAAGCAGTATTCATTACTCCAGCAGCTACCGAGAAAAACATTTGATAAGTACAATGTAATACTGTATTGCCATTGTCATAGTCAATTTGCGTCCTCGTTGGCTGCACATTTGGCGGTACGCCTTCCACTCTCTGTCGCGCCCCACCTTGACTTCTGGCTGTCTAGGGTAAATGTACAGCCGCAGCCGTCGACGAACACACAGTGGTGAAGTACTGCGTGATTTTTGGAACAAATTCAGGCCAATTTTTGGGGGGAATTGGTATTGTGTAATTGAAAATATATTTTTGTATGTTAAATGTAAAGAACGTTCAATTGATTGTACAAGGGCATTAATGTTTGCCTTATTCATTCTAAAGCTGTCCAGGAATGCTATTGAATTGCAAACAGTGTCATAAAAATGTTAATGAGTAGCGTTTGAACTTAAATGTTTGTCTATTGTCCCTAATGATTTTCAAGTTAATGTTAATGACTCGAATGTTGGCGTTACTGAAAGCATATCTTTCTCTTTTGTATGTCGAATGACGCAAATGAATGCCCAAAAATGTTATTGAATGTTGATTAAAATGCAAAAATCGTTATTGAATCTGATTTACGCGCAAATGTTCGCTTTTTCGCGCTAATGAATGTATCTTCGCGCTGTTGCTCGCCTTTTCACGCAAATGAATGCGCATTTTCTCGTAATGAACAGCAAAAGGTGTAAATGGGTGTTGTGGTGTATTGACTCAAGACAAACAATTCACGTATAAGCGCGAACTGCTTATGTGGACATTGAGAACTGCTTCGTTGTTACTGTTGACATTTGGTTTTGCTGTTGCGCTTTTCTTAATTTTGACGTTATTGTTCCTCTGATAAGGTCGTTTTATTTACTTCAAGGACATATTAAATAACATTGCCTATGAAATGCAAATTATTGTACTCAAAAACACGAAATTAAAGTGATTCAAAATTTAAAATTTTTGCCAAATCGCGGGATTTAAAAAAGCCCTCATTAAAATAGCGAAATAAACACGTCGCGAAAATTTCGTGTAATAAGGTAATCAATGTAATTCCATACCTTGGTCAGAAGGGAACCCTGAAACGCTAGGAGTATGGCAAACTTGGGGAGACTCTTCACTTAATCTGGCTGCATCCTCAGTTTTAGTATCTTCATCAACTGGGAATTTGCACTTGAGAATCCAGAAGCTAAATAGGCATGTGTTTTTGCAACAGGCTGCTCTTCAGTGACAGAAACATCCTCTGGTATATCAGAAGCATCTGGTGTGAGAACAAGTCCTTATTAAGCTTCTTAGAAAATAATGTATAGAAATTTGACCGATCTTTAAATAATCTAGAGTTGCTCCTTTGTCATTTATGTGCAATTATCTCAATGGAATAATTGTCTAAAGCCCAATTGCGATATTTGCAAAGAAAAATAATTATTAAGTACAATCGAGTCACTTTAAACTAGCAAACACTTTTCAGGTTTGCCTGATATTCAATGGGGTCTTCAATGTCACAAAGTGGCTTGTCATCTCGCTATGACATAGAGTACATGCGAAGAATATGAGGATGATTATACCTAGAAAAGTGTTTTTTTTTTTTACCAAATGCAAGAGAGAATCATGCATGAGAGACCTTCACTTTAGAGTTGCTTCTTTGTGATTTATGTGCAGTTATATCAATGGAATAAGTGTCTAAAGCACAATTTTGTTATTTACAAAGCAAAATAATTATTAAGTAGAATCGAGTCACTTTAAACTTGCAAACACTCTTCAGGTTTGCCTGATATTCAATGAGGTCTTCAATGTCACAAAGTGGCTTGTCATCTCTCTATAATGACTTAGAGCACATGTGAAGAATATGGGGATGATTATACCTAGAAAAGTGCTCTTTTTTACCCAATGAGCTTGACGACAAAGAACATGCATGCAAGAGAGAATCATGAGAGACATTTCACTGATCTTTAACGAATTTAGAGTTGCTCCTTTGTGATTGCAATTTATACCTGGAGTTTTGAAAACCGGGTTAGCCAAAAAAATTAACTCATTCTACTACTTTGCAATGTAAAACAATAAAAAATCATTCAAGGGCAGATGAAAAGTCTTTGCTGACGCCAGGCAGTAAGTTAGGGGTCTCTAGAAGCAGTCAACGAGTCCAATTTTTCTAAATGACGCAAATTTTAGAACATTTAATATTCAGTAATCTGACTCGGTGAACTTTTAAACCGGTGTCATTTCAGTCTTCAAATTTTAAGTTGAGTAAAATGCAGCAAAAAAGTGCCTGGTTAGTTAGCAAAACATTACTTTTTTCGTAGTCCGATAAATGACAGGATTTCGCATGGAACAGACAACAAACTTATTGAAACAAATTCCAAAATTATCACCTGGCCTTAGTTCTTGTCTTCAAAAACTGGTCTATGGTTCAAAAGCTAGGATCCCGCTGAAACTAGACCTATACCCAATTTTCCTGAGTCGAGAATCACCGACGAAACGTTGTAGTTATGGCTTGCACAGAATAGTTTGGTGCAACAGTTCAACAACGTGACCACATACCTGAGTTCTGCCTGCCCGGGAAATTGAGAGAAATTACAAAATGTTTGCTAACCCGGTTTTCACAGATCGATTGTATAATTTTGAGTACATCGCTATAAAACACTAACAGAGCAATTATGTCAGTTTCTTATCTAAAGAATAATTGCCCAAGAAATTGTGCTAACGGTCCAACTCACCTGAATCTTCCGTAAGAGCTTTTTTGCAACACAAATAGTTGTCTACCTCAATAATGGTCTTTAATTTGACTGTCTCCAAATTGATTTCTCTCTTTATGTCATCAGTGACTAAAAACCTCTCTGCAGCTTCGTTCAGGACACCAGAATTGTAGTCATTCCAAAGACTTTCGAGACTCTGCAGGTCGGGGCACTGACCTTTTATTACCAAAGATCCCACTCCCAGGGATGTTAAGGAAAAGGTATAAGTATTTTCTAAATACTTAACGAAATTACTCAGTCCATGGGCCGTAGAAAGCTTTTTTTTTTTGTATTTCAAGTACACTTCAAGTTGTTGTCTTAACATTCGATCCACGACGTCCTCCAATTCACTTCTTAAATCACGTGTGGAGATTGACATCTTTACAGTGTTTGCTGTTTCTGAAAATTATTGATAGAGAGCAGAAATCACTTTTACGATTCAAGCGAAAAAATATTTTTTAACTAATGCACAAGAAGCCTGTATACAGACGCTTTCGAAAACATCGGCGAGCTCGCGTGCTCGCGAGCACGCGAGAACGAGCGCGGAGCGCGAAGAGAAAGTCAATAAATCACCTGCGGTTTATATTTTATCACCCGGGCTCGACGGACTTTGAAGAGAAAACAGTGGATCTGTGAACAGGCCAATGCATAAGGAAACAGGCTTCTAAACTCGTTGCAGTGTAAAAAAAGAATAAGAGTGATGCTGTCATACGAAAAGAACATGTTTTAAGCTATAACAAAAAGACAACAAATAAATAAACACCAAGTTATTGTACTTTTTAAAATGGCCTAGAAATTCTACAGAAAAAATTCTGCTTTTCAGTGACAGAAACATCCCCTGGTATATCATAAGCATCTGCTGTGAGAACAAGCCCTTACTAAGCTTCTTAAATAACGTATATATTGATTGTGTTAAACCATTTTTTCTCCACCACCCATAACCTGGGCCCTTGTGGAACCACGCCCCATATATCACTTTACAGTAATGTCATTAATTTTGACAGTCAAAGGTTACAACTGTCAATCTCAAACCCTTATTCTACAAATCACAGGTCTTGTTATGCATTGAAAAAAGACAAATTGTAAAAACAAAGATCATAACTTTTTAAA
Source organism: Porites evermanni (assembly GCA_942486025.1). Classification (NCBI taxonomy): domain Eukaryota; kingdom Metazoa; phylum Cnidaria; class Anthozoa; order Scleractinia; family Poritidae; genus Porites; species Porites evermanni. Next base: position 53,334 of record CALNXI010001832.1, on the reverse strand, counting down.
GTACTAGAACTCTATTTTAAGATTATATTCCAAAACAGTTCTTCAGAAAGGGAGTAAGCGGTTCTCTGCAATACGCGCCCTTAAGAAGTGCGGACTAACTGATAGCCAGCTTATTCTTGTCTATTGTAGTATCATCGGGTCTGTGTTAGGGTATGCGAGTTCCGCTTGGGCTGACCTCACGCAATACTTAAGTGATCAAATTGAATCAATACAAAAGAGGGCGCTAAAAATTATTTTTCCTTTTCTGTGCTATGAAGACGCGCTCAAGAAATCAGGCTTAATTCTGCTGCGCCAGAGGAGGGACTGATGCGTGCATAACATTTCTCAAGCGAAGTTACTCTTCTTCCGACCTGCTACGAAACTTAGTGCCGCGAGTTGTACACACAAGACCGTATGCCCTTAGAACAGGAGAAACTGTTTCTGTGCCTGCCTCCTCAAGAACTAACAGATTTGGAAACTTGTGCACCATCAAATACCAGAATCACGTTTAAAATACCGAAATGTGATATGTCTTAACATTAACTGTTATATTTACGTGTCTTAATTCCGAAGTATTTGTATGTAATTAATGACCCGCCTTGTAATTCAGTTTATGCTGCAAAAAGGTTGAATAAACGATCATTATTATTATTATTATTATTACTCGGCTATACAGTCAGCTCTATCAAGCTTTGAGCTACATTATTATGATGGAAAAATTTCAAGTAGCCAATTTAATTTTGCATGAAGTTATGAATATGTGAAAATCTTCCCGTACAAGCCTGATATTTTTTTCAGGCTTTCTTTTCGCAACTGCAAAAGTTGCGCATATAACTGCAATGATCATCCTTCATTTAATTAATTTTGCATGTTTGTAACTGCCCAGCGCAAATCTGGCTGTCTTTGTACGTTTTCCTTCAGTAGTAGTTTAAATAACAACACTGGAGTTCAAGCGAGGCTCTACACTTAATTGTAGGTGAATTCTTAGGAAAGTAATCTTTCAGTATTGTAAATGACCTGAGATCAGGCTCTATTTTCGTTTCGTTTAATTAATTCTTTAATGAAATTTTGGCGGGAACGCCCAATCGAAAACAGTGTCTGATACAAATCTTATTTGAAACGTCGTCTGCCGCCCACTTTTTTTGATTGATTGCGTTTACCGAAACATCCAATCAGAATTACTTTCCTTCATCGATACTCACGAGCTCTCGCATGTGTTCTGTGGCTGTTTTCACTTTATAGAGGCAAGATGCCCAGTAAGGCGATAAATGTGTTGTGTGTTCAAACCTTGCCAGTAGACTATTTCTTTTTTGGAGCTCAAGGTGTTGCGAGTTGGGGGTGAGAGAGTAAGCTTTTAAAGATTTTTTCCAGGGTTTCATCTGCCCAGTTGCGTTACTCTAATTGATCGAACTTTTCTTCGATGCCATTGCTTCTTAAGAAAACTTTTCTTACTTTATCTTATATCACATTTTCTTACGTAAATTTAATTTCAATCTCGAGATCATGTTTTGATCGACCACTGTTATCTCCAAGTAAGATTGTAAACATTCGGCAAGTTTTTTCTCTCTGATAACCAGTTTCTGGCATAAAAGATAAAAATAACTGATTGATAGTGCTGTTTTTCTTGTGCCGTGTTTTATGACAAAAACAATACAAGTCACTTTTTTTCGATTTTATCAACGGCCATCACGTTTTAAAACTAAGTAAATTGCATTGCCATGTATACATCTCAATAAAAGACTTAATTAAAGATTAGGGAATTATTATTTTATGTTTATAATCAGTCATCTGCCTCCCAATCTGATACGTCTTCTAAGGGTATGTCTGAATCTTGGCAAAGCAAATGACACCATGGATTCTTTTATCAAAAATGTTTTGGTGGACATCGCCGAAGACTTCATTCAAGATTTCCATGACGATTACAGAACCTCACATCACACCAGTTTCACAATCTAACTTTGGGGAAGGTTTTCCTTTTCCTAGCAAATTGTGGTGCATTTGTTCAATGCTTTAGAACTGACATTAATGTTCAACTGAAAATTCTTAAAGCTTAAAAACAGGACTTTTAAGTCCTTGCTAAGCATAACATTTTGTACGCGTATAAAAAATATATGAGCTTACGAGTAACCCTATGTATGGTACACTATCTTGAGTAAGTTTAGTGTCTTCGATTCAAAGCAAATGACATCGAGAATGTACATTATAACTACTATTTATAAGACTATCAAGCTTAAAAAAGTTTAAGTATACCAGATATACAAAAAGGTAGGAAATAAAACTCAAACTTACAATAACCTTCAATATTGTCCTCTCGATCTTTTTGACACGGTACAGTGGACGACGGCAACCGGAAATAGAAGTTGCCCGATTTGGGGCTAATGAGCATATAATTATCTTCGGCAGCCGTCCAACCTACGTCGTCTGCAGGTCGCGACGCTGAGAAAACTGAGTGAGGCGGTGTCTCGAGAACGTGAATTTTTTTATTCGTCCTCAAAAAATCTTTATGTTAACAGAATACCGCTGGAGAGTCTAGTTTACTTCAAATGGTAAACCTTTTTCAATTACTTACTTTATGCTCCATGTTCCTTTAGATAGTATTATTGAATCAGTTATTGCTGTTGGTGGAGTCTTGCTTTGGGTGAGCTCTGTTTGCTGGGATACCCAATAATGACATTTCCAGTTTGGGATAAATTTGGCCACAAGAGTGGCCGTTTATTTCATTTAAGCATATCAAGCTAGGAAAGTCCAGATACACAAGAAGATTAATCCCAGCAAAGGTGAGGGCACACCCGCCATCCGGGAGATGAAAGTGGAGCAAAACGGGAGGGAAGGGAGGGAAAAATGTTTTCCAACTTTCTTGTTGCCGTGAGCAGAGAGGCCATGTGCCTCGCTTTCATGTCTTAAAAACACAATATATAATGTCCCGGATGGCAGGAACGCCCCCTCCCCAGTAACTGGAGAAATGACACATTAATCAGTCACATTAAGCATAAAACCATTTATTTCTTTCAGAAATAAATCTCCTTTATGCTCCATGTTCCTTTAGATAGTATTATTGAATCAGTTATTGCTGTTGGTGGAGTCTTGCTTTGGGTGAGCTCTGTTTGCTGGGATACCCAATAATGACATTTCCAGTTTGGGATAAATTTGGCCACAAGAGTGGCCGTTTATTTCATTTAAGCATATCAAGCTAGGAAAGTCCAGATACACAAGAAGATTAATCCCAGCAAAGGTGAGGGCACACCCGCCA
>CALNXI010001832.1:0-26630 GCA_942486025.1 Porites evermanni | reverse complement strand
ATTTAAGAGTTTTGTTGTTTGAGAGCTTGGCTGTTTTGCCATCCCATACATTCAATTTAAAGGGGCATTTTGCATTTTTTGGAGACTCTAATACGTTGTTGTTTGTTTCACAGAACCTTTAACAAACTGTTGCATTTTTCTATTAGTTATCAGAAAATTCCCCAAAAATACATAAGCATGCGTGGTGAACTTTGTTTGGTGAATTATTGTAAGTAGAAACAAGAAAAAGGATAACTTGTTTATTGTTCACGTTTTCCATAATACAGGAATTTGATATTTTTTACCAAAATGGTCATGAAATTTTTATTTCTTTGACGGTTTTGATTCATTATCTTTTTCATACAGGAATTAAGTTAACAGTGAATAGTCACTGTATTAGTTGATAGTAAAGTTGTTGCACATACCGTAGATGATTACCATGGCAACTGCATACTTAACTCCAAGGTTTAACAACTTCATTCCATTACAAAAACGTAAACTTAGGGTCAATCAGAGTTTTCTGTGCCCTCCCTTCCTGGTTCAGACCCTCTCTTTGACCCAACACCCGGCAAACAAAGACAACTCTGACCAATGTTTTAAAATCTGATTAGTACTTCACAAGAACTTCATGGGTTATACGAAAAGGCCGCTTTGTCCTGGATTTAAGTGAACATTTGTTTTATTCTTTTTTTAAGCCTTGCTGCTTTCTCTTTTTAAATTTCATTTTCACGGAGTGAAGACTCACCAGACACTAGCAGTAATATTTCATGAAGAAATAAAACCTGAAATCCTGGATTAGCTGCTAGAACAACCTAATATATTTTGTAACTTGGCATCGGGCTCAGACATCTCTACTTGATAATTATACTGTGATGCCATTAGGCCAAATAGTCTTGAACAGTTGGTGGATCAAGTTGAAAATGTGTTGATGTTGTGTTACCATAAAGGCAGGTGAGAATATTTCTAAACAGTGCGGACACTATATACTGCCTTCCAACTGCGCTTAATCCTAACTTTAAGTTTTTCTTGAAATCTAAGAACTTGAACGAGTTGGAGATATCGCCAAATAGCCATTCCACCGAAGCTCTAGCAGAACTCATTGCTGAATTAAATGCTTCCATATCGGCTGTAAATACTGGGACCTCCCCTATTTGGTAAGGGGCCATTAAATGAGGACGAAGAGGGTAAGCTGGGTCTCCATAGAGACATAGGACGTCCCCCCTTGGACTGAAAGCTTCTCTTTCAAGTGTTTCCAGCAGGCCAGAGTCTTTAAGCATCCCTGCATCGTGGCGTGCACCCTCCACCGGACCATAAAGATTTGCTATCAAACCATTTGGCACTACTACGGATTGAAATTTTAGCGCATGAACACGCTTGTGCCCGTTGTATACGACGCGCTGTTTTTCTCCAGGGCGACATATGGGGCGAACCGTGCCGTCAATGAAACCAAAACAATTGGTAAGTGGACTTCCTTGTCTTGCTATAGCACAGGCGTATTCTTGAAGGCAAACAGGGGTAAGAAATGGCTGATTCCAAGAGGTTAAACGAAACCCATGTTCATTAAAAACCCAATCAAGTACAGTGTTAGCGATCATGCACAGCTCTGGCACCGGACGTCCAAAAGTTGAAATTAAGTCGAAATAGCGGCATGGGTATGCTAATCGTTTTAGCAGTAAACAAAGTCCTTCTAAGCCACTGCAAACTGTTCCCTGTGGGCACTTGAAACTCGCCGGAATCCGCAATGCGTTCAATAACATCGGAATATCATCCTTGGCCACCCTGAAGTGAGCTTCGCACTCGCAAGAGTCGAACACATCCAAACAGAATGGATCAAAATTCCAGTACGGAAATGATGGATTAACGGGTTGGTAATAATCGTAAAGAACAATAAACTCTTCATCATCCAGAAAACCATCCGCATAAGCGATTAAAAGGGCGTTTCTAGCATCTTCAAAAGACATTTTTTTTTCCAAGTGCAGCCGTAGTCCGTAGTCGTTGTCACGATCTTAACGTCAAAAAACATCTCCAATTTTCGCGCCCTTTTAGCGTAGTCGGCCCAGTCCACGCGTGGCTTGGACTCTCACGCCCAGACGTAGTCCGTAGTCCGTAGTGACCGTATCTTAAACTCCCTATTATCATTAGGACAGAAGGATAAATAGAGTTGGCTATCGTCCGCATAGCAGTTGATCTCTAAATTATGTTTGCCAACAATTTCAAATATCTTGCTAGCATAGACAACGAACAACAAAGGCCCGAGACACGAACCTTGAGGTACGCCACATTCCAAATCAAACTTCGTTGAGAGTGTGCCGTCGATTGAAACTTGCTGAGTTCTTCCACTTAAATATGATGCAAACCAGGACAGTGCCATATCCCGAACTCCAAATGCAGACCTAAGCCTCTCAAGTAAGATACCGTGATCAATGGTATCAAAAGCCGCGCTCAAATCCAACAGAACAAACAAGGTGACATGCTGTCTGCTCATGTTTAATAAAATGTCATTTTTTACTTTCAAGAGAGCGGATTCCGTGCTGTGAAACTTACGATATGATGATTGTAGCGAGGGAAATAAATTATTCATGTTGATGTGGTGCTGAAGTTGTTTGGCTACCGCACTCTCAGTCAGTTTGGAGATAAATTGCAAGTTACTGACAGGTCGATAGAGATAAGGGGGGGGGAGCCCGGTCTCAAAAATACTGAATTTTTTCCGCCCTTCGGGCCTCATTTTGGTCTAAAAAAATAAGAGGGGAGGGCGGACCCCCGGGCCCTTCCCGTGGATCCGCCCCTACGTTATAACATTTTTGGTCATTTTGTGTTACATTTAACCTGTCGCATGCCTGTGTAACTCTTTTTTTCCTAACAGCATCCCCGTACTTTTCACACGGAAGACCCCCGGGAAATTTTCTAGCTCTAAATAATGACTTCAAAGTACAGAATTGACCTATACAGTAATATCATCCTCGTGACATAGCTCTTTTAAGATATCTTACTAACATTCATGTTTGAAGGTATAATCTTGCATGTCTTTGCCTCTTGTTTTAATTTCTGTAGCTAAACAAGAACCCGGCCGGCTCTGGGTAATCATGCAAGGATATTTTTCGCTGCGTAGACCATATATCGGCTAGGATGAAAACTGACTGAGAGAGCTGGTGTTTGTAATACCAGTAAGGCGCACTTTATAAACACCAGTTATGGCCATTCTTATACTAGTACCACAAAGTTTGTATTACACTCGCTTAAGATTTATTAAAAAAAGATGTAGAAGCATTGAAGATGCTGATGCTACTTCAATCCGGCCTTGATGTAAAAGATGTCGGCTCTGTCAAACCCATTCAGTCCCTGATTAAACTTGTCCTCATAGTACAAACGTCAATTCGTCATTTTGGTGACACTCAATTCTAACGACAAACCCTCATCAATGAGTTACTGATCATCAGATTGACGCTGCTTATCTTTGACTTTGATTTTGAAGTTTAGGATCGTAAACAGAAAGTTAATTTTGCATCTCGTTTATTCGTCACGGTGACGGGTAACATGCAAAAGTTCTTTAAGTCATTTTCACTTTTTGCGTTTTTAAAGCTAGGAAAGTGTTTTAATTTTGTCTAAAATATCTAAGAAAATGTCTTCGTTTCTTGTTTTGATTCGGCCGCGTTGTTGACAACACTCAGTTTTAGGCCCAGTGGCTTTCTAGAAGCGCCATCTTTTGCTGTTTCTTTTGTCGAACATGCTGAGGTCCATTCCTTCAAATATTGAGTTGACATCAGCTTCTTTAGTCACCTGGTACTGCCCCCTGCGACCTACATGAAAAAGCTAGCAGTTAGAAGTTATTTATTTTGCAGAGTTTTGTTTTAAAGAGAAGCTGGAGAATTAAAATGGGCAATATCAGCGCTAACAGAGTCTTAAAAATTTTGCGATAACATGTTTTTGTTCAATATTGGTTCTACAGTTAAGTAACTAAGGACAAGTTATTTAACTAACGGTAAGGTGCGAAAAAGTGGAACGTAGAAGCTCATGCCAGTTGCAGAGTCAACTTACTTGAAGTAAATTCCGGTAGGCTCTTGATTACACTGGTTCCTGGTGAAACGAAGGTGTATAATAAATATAAATGATATATTCAATTTGAAATTTATAAACCTCAAACTCGGTTCAAACCTTTTGGCTAAATAGGTAGTCTTCCTTTGTACATTTTAACCCAGTAATCAGTTTAAAGAGATGTCGTGAATTAACTCTCGTTTCTTAGGAAATACGCTGGCGTAGAATTGCTTTTTCAAAAATTTTATAAATGCAGTTAACATTGAATTCAGAACGTTTCCTGATGTCAAGCACAATTCCACACCACTAATTTTTTTTTTGCCCTTTGATTAAATCAACCTGTATATAATTAAACAGAACTAAACTAATCCTAGTTATATACATACCGTTAAGATTTTCTACTGATAAATACACCATCTTTTGTCTCGATGAATAATCGAACGACGTCAAAATAATAGTACAAAAAAAAAACAATTGCCGCTTGCCTGTTCCATATTTGTCATCATTAAATCTTCTAAGCTCTCTATGTTCCTTTATATGTTTGTGGCGTAGAGCCAAATACTTTTTCTTATAACATTCATAAAATTTGGAAATATCCTCCTTTAATTGTGATATTGTCTCCGTTCGTTTTACTTGGGAACCGTTTGTCGTTACAACCACGATGTCCTCTGCTGAGATAAGAATTCAGAACAAAAGGGTTAGACTCATCATCATCATCATCCTCATGATCCTCGTCCTGCTCACCATCATCAGTATCATAAGCACCATCAGCATCAGTTTTACCATTACCCGGTCACCACCATCGCTTACCTGGCTATCATCATCATCATCACCACCGCTATCATCGTCATCAGTATAATAAGTATCATTCTTTCTCACCACTACCATTATTATGGCCAAAATCACAACCATCGCCACCGCTATTAACATAGCCAACGTTATTATCATTTTCTTGAACGTTGTCAACACCACCACCCCTTATCACTACATATGACAAATCAAATTTCACATTACCTGTAATACTTTTAATGCTATCTACATGATTCAATGCCGCCTCTAATATATATATTGGTGAAAGCAAACCCCTCCTCAAATACCGTTTTAATGAACATAGACGCCCTAAACTTAACTCCTCCGGTAGTTACATCCAAACCGCAGTTCAGAACACTTTCTCAGCAATAGCCACTATGTTTCCCATATGTTACTTATCCCAATTGAAACACTTGGATATCAACGCGATTGTCTTAGGAAAGCACGTGAGGCGCACCTCATTCATAAAGCCAAAACCATCGAGCCTCTGAGAATGAACAAATGTGACGAGCTATAATTATTATGTAATCTTTATATTTTTTTCGGTTTATTTTTCTTAGCAGCCACACCTTACCACGTCATACCATGTAACTTCCGTTATTAACTTACAGTAGTATATTTATGTATTCGTGGTTTTTCCTAATAAACCTGATGAAGACTGGTATTGGCCAGTCGAATTATTGTATACCTCAGCCTTTTCCTCGTTGTTTGCTCAGTCTTTGCAGTAGTCCTTTTCACCTTAATTCTATTTTTATCTTTTTGGACTGATCACGATCTTGTTTGATCCAAATGTGAACTACATTGATCGTTCACGGTTTTTGCAGTGGTTTTTCAAGTCTTAGTTCACAGTACCCTCACATATACTATTATCATCATCGTTAACACAAAAACAATCATCGTCATCATCATCATCTGTACCATAATAATTAAGGCCATTATCTTTAACGTTGTCATCATCATCATCATCACACTATCATAACTGAGACCTCCACCACCACTACCACCGTTATCATCAACGCCATTATTTTCATCTTTGTATTCATGTATTACTAAAAGCTTGTTCTCATTTTAGTGTATATTATTTGCATAAAATCTTAGTACCTGATTCTGATGTATGTCTTGATGGTGCTTTTTTATAAAAGCAATAATGAAAGAGAGGCCCCAGAAGTGTAAAGGTACCTAAAGCTCCAGCTAGAATAATCACTGTTTGTTTGTACAAATAGGATTCTTCCGTTAGAAGATCTGACGACGTTTTCACTGCAAAAGGAACATCTTCAGCCTAAAGACAAAGACATCACAGCGTGTTACTAGGCATGACAGCGTTTTACAAGCCACTTGAGAGAATCTGAATCCTCAGCTAAAATTAATCCGAAACGTTTTTTTTTGTTATAGTTAACTTTCAAGAAACTTCCTTCCCTTAATTGTTAATATATAAACTGTAGTATTTTTGAGGAGTTTGTCTTTCTTTTTCTTTTTCTTTCACTTTTTTCCCTTCTGTAAACGATAACAGTTACTTGTTTCAATGTAAGGTAAAATTAATTTAGTAACCAATAATTAGAATTTTATTGTAATGAATTGCAAATGTAGTGTATTGTAATTGTTCGAAATAAATAAATAAATAATAATAAAAAAAACTTTCAGGGAACTTACAAAAGTTATTGTTATAAGAGAATGGGAAAAAATGACGGGAAATTGGGTGATGAAACAGACTGTCGCTTATTTACTGTCTACCGACCGAGCTGATGTGTTAAATCACGTTTACTAAAGAGAAAGCGTACTTAATGATAGTAAACTATGAAAAACTCAAGGATAACAGCTACGGTAAAATAACCTGTAATGTTTTCAACACTACCTGTCAGGGGCATAGCTACCTGTACGCACGTTATGCACATGCGTATCTAAAAAGGTCGAAGGTAAAACTGGTTAAGATGGAACAAATAGAAAAGATGTTGACAATTAAGTGAATAAATATAATATAATCATTTCATAAAGCACAGTTTGACTTAATTATTCATTTAACTCTTCTTGCGAGTTTGAAGCATTAAAAAACAACAACAACAACAACAGCACTGTTTTTTTTTTCTACACCCGAATGTCGGTTTCCAACGAGGCCTACCTCTGGAAAATCCTGGCTACACCTATGCCAGTCAAACATACCTGTTAAACATAGCCAAAGGTATTTGTGTTTCTGACATGACTAGAATAGAATAGAATTCGAACTGAATTTCTAACCTCAATAGATCCCACATGACTCTGTATAATTCTGTGTATATAACTTGTCTCTGAGCGCACATAACTTCGAAAACACTGTGCTAACTTCATGACGTCACCAGTAAGTACAAGTCCATTAGCAGATTCGTATCTCACAGGAATGATCTGAATCACTCGGAGCCAGTCTTCACTGAACCACTTGCTTTCGCTCGCCGTCGAGTACGAGTCTAACAGCGCTGTGTGTACACGATCATTTTCGAGGTCTTCATAAATTTGGTACAAGTTCCCGTACGAGCGACCTGAAAATCAATCAATTTTCCATTCATTAAGATTAGATATCCTTAGGGACAGGTTTATGACTGCTGCAAAAACATCTAATTTCCACTTAACGTAATACTGGTAGTATGTCAAGTAAGCTGATTTATCTCCTATTTTCACCTGATTAAACTATCCTTATCTTTTGATGAGACGTGAATATTGCTGTAAAGAAATAAATTTTCCACCATTTTTTTTTGATGAATTCTAATCAGTTTTAAGGGTTCATCATCATCATCATCATCGTGATCATAAATTTATTTTTGTTTTAAGGTAGGAGTACAATTGTAACATGCATGCGGGTACTTATGCTAATCTGGGCGGGTCAAGTTTACAGGAAATAATAACAACTAAAAGTGACAAGAGACCTAAAGAACCTAAAATTGACAACAATGACTAGAGGCTACTGATAAACTAGCCTCATCAAGTTCATCTCTTGGTAACAAATATTACCACCTTTCACCTTTCTCCTAACCTGTGTCTAGTTTGGCGTTTCTTCTGAGTCCTAGTTTATATTCAGTTGAGTTAGCAATAGCAGCTACCTGAAATAATCAAATATTAAGAGTAAATGAGAAAACAGTTCCAGCGGCTTGTACTAACATGAACGGAAGTGACATGATGTAAATTTTTTATATAGCTGGAAATCTTTTAAAATAGCGCGCGCTCACATTGCTTGCCTTAAGCTCAAATCACATCTATCAGTAACTAAAAACAATTTCGGCCAAAAGTCTCTGAATGGGCAAAAATCTATGGCGTCCGAGAGTGATATAGCCTCCCACGCAGGCGTTTTTAGGGGAGCTCGTATTTCTTATCTCCTCACAAATTACACTGTTTTCCGCGACATTGAATGCCCAGTTTTCGCCCAGATTTACTTTCATAAAATTGTGCATATAGAATAGGTATTTAGTTCTTCTTTAGCCTTGATAAAAGAGATAAATTCGATCATTATTATTTTCCTGTTTGTTTTTCGTACCATTTCCACTTTTAGGTCTCGGGCCGGGTTGTGCAAAGCTGGGTTAAGACAACCCGGGGCTAGTGCGAAATTTGAATTCAGATATGAAAGCTTAGAAAGCTTTTTGTGTACCTTCGTGCCATAGAGCATCTTTTCTGGCTGAAACACCATACTCATGAGAGAAGCTGTAATGCTGCTTGTGATCACTGCCATTGTAGCGATACCGATCCACGTCCATAGAAACGCAAATAGGCGCGCGGGAATGGACTTAGGTATACGATCACCATAACTGCCAAAAAAAGAGTCCTAAACTGAAGACATCGTTTTCTATACCTAATCAGCTGAAGAAGAAACCACCATTTTGACTAAGTCATACCAATCTAAAAAATGTAGCCGTTTGCAGGGCAAAGTCAGTACCTTCGTTTGACTCTTGGTCCAGACTCTCGGATAGCAGGGATGACCCGCAACCATCTACTCTTTAGTCCAGCTTTCTACAACAAAGCTAACCTTGTCGCGAACAAGTCGTCGACGTTTATTCTAACGTTTTTAAATATAGTGATTTAAGTTTAGTAACTTTAACAGGCGGTTACGGCCATACGCTTGGCTACCTACCCAACTGTCGTCATGGTAACGAACGACCACCATACTCCCTCAAGCGATCCCGAAATGAACGATTTTGGGAAGTCCACATGATTCCAATTCATATCCTTTGTAAAAATGCAGCACAAAGTTAGTTTAAGCAGTTTCGTTTATTCGATTTATCTTTTAAAATGTTTGTGAGTGACTTAGCTAAGTAAGAAATAACTTACTAGAACCCAGACCACAACACCAGCGAGATACGTCATGATACAGGCAATAACAACTGCTGGCCAGCAGCTCAGAATCGCCATGAGAACCTCTTTATGAATATCTCTGGAAGAAATGGGAAATATTTCAAATGCGTGCCATAATTAGCAAGGTTATATGCTACAATAATATTGAGACACTCGAACGGAAAACCACCGCACCCTCTCTTACTTAAAATCGCTGCTAGTAATTCATTGGTAACTCTAAATCTCTGACTACCCTCCATCCTAAAGGCAGTTTTGACCAAGGCCTTACAAAGCTTGCAACTTTGACTAGGGGGAGTGGGAAGGATATCACCTTGATCTTCACAAAATTATGAATCCCGTTATTTACGCCTAAATCAAAGTACCTGGTTAAGCGAGGGACTGACATGGTAAGTATAGCAGCATGGATTTTTTTTTCTTGATACCTTTTTACTCGTGTGTAGCCAAAAAAAACAAAAAGTAACAAGGGACGCTACCAGGCAACAGGAGAGACGACGTCACTTGGAACAAGATTCCTTAATGTGATATGATCTTTTGGTTTCCAATAGATTTTGGCTTTTGCTTTCCACTCGAGATATTTTAATTAAAGGATATTGTTTATTATAAAATAACTAAGATGATACGCGCGTTCTGATTGGTTATAAACTCTTAGAAAACTGAAAGATATTTTATAAAAGCAATAGACCACACTTTCTGGGTTTACCGGCGTGATAACCCACTTGGGATGTTGGGAGAATACTCGAAAAGCTTCTTTTCTCGTGTTCTCTAAACATCCCGCGTGGGTTATCATGCCGGTAAACCCATAGAAAGTGTGGTCTATTGCTTAATAATACGCTCCATCTACGGTAGTTTAAGAGAGATCAGCTGCGCTAATCTAACCTTCTCTCCGCCACAATGAAGGCGACACCAGGTGTCTCCATGATGGGAACATACTCTGCTTCTCCGTCAGCGCCATAGTACTTTTCCTGGGGCATCACACCAGTAATACCAAAAGAGATCATAGTCTTGCTACTTATAGCGTCTTTAACCTGAATTACGCCATCTTTTTGGGCATCTAACCCATTTGCGTCCAATTTGAAGTCCACCGTTGTCGTGCCAAACTCGCACTCTTGACAGCAGGAAGTGACAATACTCTCTAGTATAACTGGTAGGATGCCACCTTCACGGCTACTGTTGCTGGAGATTTGGGTCGTAACATACGGGGGATTATTCCACCAGTTAGTTGGTATCATAGACCGACATCTGCAAGTCCCTGAGGAAACAGATATGGTAAGGACAAGCACTTAGAAGGCATTGGCCGTTATGTGCAGAAAAAATGTTTAGAAATAGTATCAAATTGTTGAAAGTAAAATAAAAGACGTTTACAGAATATAAACTGCGATATTTTTGTCACTGTTACGCTTATCAAGTTTAGTGTTGTCAGCACCATCCACGTACCTGGTTTAACTTTTTTAAAACGTGACGTTTAACGTTTTTTTAGATAACGTTTCTTTAATCCCTAAATAACATAACTGTCTGTTTTGAGTAAGAACTGACCCAATTTATAAGCAGTTGAGAAACTTAATTCTTTCTGACTGGAGAGATGCTTGTAAATCCACCGTTTTTCAGAGAAAAATTTCGCGGATTTTTGTATTGAGGCTCTCTTGGATAGGGGCGACTATGTTGATGTGGACGTCACTTTAGTTCAAAGACAACACCCAAGTTCTTCAAAACAGATGGAACGTATTTAATGCATTTCCCTATTCTTAGCAAATATTTGCGCCGTACAGGGTAGCAATTTAAAACTTAAATTTGTTCTCTTCGTAAATTATCAACCTTCTCTTGACTACGAAGTAAAACTTACTTGTGGAGATCTCTTTAATAGGGCCATACCCTTTACTTGTAAAGGCAGCTATTTTGATGATGTATTGTGCATATGTTTGCAGATTAATCAGTGTGTCTTTAACTATATTACCACCTTTCACCTTTCTCCTAACCTGTGTCTAGTTTGGCGTTTCTTCTGAGTCCTAGTTTATATTCAGTTGAGTTAGCAATAGCAGCTACCTGAAATAATCAAATATTAAGAGTAAATGAGAAAACAGTTCCAGCGGCTTGTACTAACATGAACGGAAGTGACATGATGTAAATTTTTTATATAGCTGGAAATCTTTTAAAATAGCGCGCGCTCACATTGCTTGCCTTAAGCTCAAATCACATCTATCAGTAACTAAAAACAATTTCGGCCAAAAGTCTCTGAATGGGCAAAAATCTATGGCGTCCGAGAGTGATATAGCCTCCCACGCAGGCGTTTTTAGGGGAGCTCGTATTTCTTATCTCCTCACAAATTACACTGTTTTCCGCGACATTGAATGCCCAGTTTTCGCCCAGATTTACTTTCATAAAATTGTGCATATAGAATAGGTATTTAGTTCTTCTTTAGCCTTGATAAAAGAGATAAATTCGATCATTATTATTTTCCTGTTTGTTTTTCGTACCATTTCCACTTTTAGGTCTCGGGCCGGGTTGTGCAAAGCTGGGTTAAGACAACCCGGGGCTAGTGCGAAATTTGAATTCAGATATGAAAGCTTAGAAAGCTTTTTGTGTACCTTCGTGCCATAGAGCATCTTTTCTGGCTGAAACACCATACTCATGAGAGAAGCTGTAATGCTGCTTGTGATCACTGCCATTGTAGCGATACCGATCCACGTCCATAGAAACGCAAATAGGCGCGCGGGAATGGACTTAGGTATACGATCACCATAACTGCCAAAAAAAGAGTCCTAAACTGAAGACATCGTTTTCTATACCTAATCAGCTGAAGAAGAAACCACCATTTTGACTAAGTCATACCAATCTAAAAAATGTAGCCGTTTGCAGGGCAAAGTCAGTACCTTCGTTTGACTCTTGGTCCAGACTCTCGGATAGCAGGGATGACCCGCAACCATCTACTCTTTAGTCCAGCTTTCTACAACAAAGCTAACCTTGTCGCGAACAAGTCGTCGACGTTTATTCTAACGTTTTTAAATATAGTGATTTAAGTTTAGTAACTTTAACAGGCGGTTACGGCCATACGCTTGGCTACCTACCCAACTGTCGTCATGGTAACGAACGACCACCATACTCCCTCAAGCGATCCCGAAATGAACGATTTTGGGAAGTCCACATGATTCCAATTCATATCCTTTGTAAAAATGCAGCACAAAGTTAGTTTAAGCAGTTTCGTTTATTCGATTTATCTTTTAAAATGTTTGTGAGTGACTTAGCTAAGTAAGAAATAACTTACTAGAACCCAGACCACAACACCAGCGAGATACGTCATGATACAGGCAATAACAACTGCTGGCCAGCAGCTCAGAATCGCCATGAGAACCTCTTTATGAATATCTCTGGAAGAAATGGGAAATATTTCAAATGCGTGCCATAATTAGCAAGGTTATATGCTACAATAATATTGAGACACTCGAACGGAAAACCACCGCACCCTCTCTTACTTAAAATCGCTGCTAGTAATTCATTGGTAACTCTAAATCTCTGACTACCCTCCATCCTAAAGGCAGTTTTGACCAAGGCCTTACAAAGCTTGCAACTTTGACTAGGGGGAGTGGGAAGGATATCACCTTGATCTTCACAAAATTATGAATCCCGTTATTTACGCCTAAATCAAAGTACCTGGTTAAGCGAGGGACTGACATGGTAAGTATAGCAGCATGGATTTTTTTTTCTTGATACCTTTTTACTCGTGTGTAGCCAAAAAAAACAAAAAGTAACAAGGGACGCTACCAGGCAACAGGAGAGACGACGTCACTTGGAACAAGATTCCTTAATGTGATATGATCTTTTGGTTTCCAATAGATTTTGGCTTTTGCTTTCCACTCGAGATATTTTAATTAAAGGATATTGTTTATTATAAAATAACTAAGATGATACGCGCGTTCTGATTGGTTATAAACTCTTAGAAAACTGAAAGATATTTTATAAAAGCAATAGACCACACTTTCTGGGTTTACCGGCGTGATAACCCACTTGGGATGTTGGGAGAATACTCGAAAAGCTTCTTTTCTCGTGTTCTCTAAACATCCCGCGTGGGTTATCATGCCGGTAAACCCATAGAAAGTGTGGTCTATTGCTTAATAATACGCTCCATCTACGGTAGTTTAAGAGAGATCAGCTGCGCTAATCTAACCTTCTCTCCGCCACAATGAAGGCGACACCAGGTGTCTCCATGATGGGAACATACTCTGCTTCTCCGTCAGCGCCATAGTACTTTTCCTGGGGCATCACACCAGTAATACCAAAAGAGATCATAGTCTTGCTACTTATAGCGTCTTTAACCTGAATTACGCCATCTTTTTGGGCATCTAACCCATTTGCGTCCAATTTGAAGTCCACCGTTGTCGTGCCAAACTCGCACTCTTGACAGCAGGAAGTGACAATACTCTCTAGTATAACTGGTAGGATGCCACCTTCACGGCTACTGTTGCTGGAGATTTGGGTCGTAACATACGGGGGATTATTCCACCAGTTAGTTGGTATCATAGACCGACATCTGCAAGTCCCTGAGGAAACAGATATGGTAAGGACAAGCACTTAGAAGGCATTGGCCGTTATGTGCAGAAAAAATGTTTAGAAATAGTATCAAATTGTTGAAAGTAAAATAAAAGACGTTTACAGAATATAAACTGCGATATTTTTGTCACTGTTACGCTTATCAAGTTTAGTGTTGTCAGCACCATCCACGTACCTGGTTTAACTTTTTTAAAACGTGACGTTTAACGTTTTTTTAGATAACGTTTCTTTAATCCCTAAATAACATAACTGTCTGTTTTGAGTAAGAACTGACCCAATTTATAAGCAGTTGAGAAACTTAATTCTTTCTGACTGGAGAGATGCTTGTAAATCCACCGTTTTTCAGAGAAAAATTTCGCGGATTTTTGTATTGAGGCTCTCTTGGATAGGGGCGACTATGTTGATGTGGACGTCACTTTAGTTCAAAGACAACACCCAAGTTCTTCAAAACAGATGGAACGTATTTAATGCATTTCCCTATTCTTAGCAAATATTTGCGCCGTACAGGGTAGCAATTTAAAACTTAAATTTGTTCTCTTCGTAAATTATCAACCTTCTCTTGACTACGAAGTAAAACTTACTTGTGGAGATCTCTTTAATAGGGCCATACCCTTTACTTGTAAAGGCAGCTATTTTGATGATGTATTGTGCATATGTTTGCAGATTAATCAGTGTGTCTTTAACTGAATCAGCTGATAATCGTTTCTTGGTATAGTCTAGGGGAAAGACTGGATCTCTTCTGTCGATTCCAAGTGTTATGATGCTGTACCAAATGAAGTAACCTCTTAGAATACCGTGGATTTTGTCTTGAGGGGGTGGAGCCCATGACAGAAAGATTTCTGTAGCGCTAGCTTTGTCTCTGGCGTAAACGTTTTGTGGTTGCTCGCTCGGAACTGGAAAAACAATCATCCAATCCGTGTTTTAGCAGCACCAAAACCCTTGATACGTTTCCCTTCTGAAATTCTTATGAACATTCCGAGTGATAAGTCTAATTTAAGTTGGTAAATTTTAAACTTCTTGGAAAGGAAACAAGCGTGTAACGAAGAAAAACTTCCGGCTCTGCCCCCCGGTTCCATTTGAACCTAGTTGATGAATTCCTTTTCATTACTTTCCTTGGTTCTGAGGTCTTTCCATTATAGATTTTAAGTGGATGAATAGTCCATTTGGAGTTCTGATGTGAGGGTTTCATTCTCTTCAGGGAAACTGAATTGTGTTAAATCCTTTCTTCGCTTGCCCCACGTTCGTAACGACAGGTCATGAATTGGTTTCACCTGCTATTCCCGTATACAGTTTGTGTGATTTAAAATTTGCTCATAAAACTTGGGTGACTTTAAATAAAAGCTTCTACTCTCAACGCTCTTTCCGTAAATCCTCTATTAAGCCCCCCTCGCAAATAAGCTCCCGTCAAATGTGTTTAAATATATACATGTAAGCCCCCTCCCGCCCCCAGGGCTTATTAATGGAGGATTTTAAATTTGCTTAAATCAAAAAAAGAGACTGATTTTGCGCGGTAAGGTCACTCTTATACTTACTATCTTCATCTGTTGTCACGTTCATCGGTGGTGACAGAGCACCATCACCTTTTATAGTAAACGCAAGTACCCGTATGGTGTAGTAAGTAAACTTCTTAAGATTGCTGATTGTTTGCATCCTTATACCAGGTGGGACGGTGATTATAGTGTATTGAGCAGAAGGGTTGTTTTTCTCCTTGTAAAGCACCCTATAACCCCGTAGTCTGCCGTGTACGAATCCCAGAGGAACTGGATTCCACTTGGTTATTAATGCTGTAGAACTGATGTTGTTACCCCAGAGGTTTTGAGGAGGAAGACTGGGAACTACAAAATCAAGCAAAATAGAGACAGAAAGAAAGTCAGCCAATCCCATTCGGTCTCATGAGTGAGGTAAATCTTTTTAAAGTTTCATGATCTGCATTTAAATTTATCATATGACCCCTCTTTACTTTTCACCTTGTTCGTGTCATAGTAGCAAACAGTATCGACCTTTATAGCTGTATAGTTTCACGATTTTTATTACTTTTTTCGTGTCTTAAACCCTTATGTAAATAGTTTGCAAGTGAACTGTTTAAAGGGAAAAAACCCAATAAACGAAAACACACGAAAAAACAAATAAAGAAGTGGGAAAGGTGGTTATAGTTGACGTGGGTCTTTAAAAACCTGTTCTAACTTTATTTTTAGAATAAGCTGACTGATTGTTTAAATATAAGCACCCTAAAGTCCTGCCTAAATACAAATAAAAGTGTTTCACTTGCTGAGCGTTCCTCTGCTATTGTAAGCCTTTTGTATTTTGCTACAATAAATTTATCTTTCAAACTACTTGAGCATAGTAGGTAATAAATGAAACTTAATACCATCCTCATCTGTAGAGACTATCAATTTTGTTGACTTGGCGCCATATCCAATCCTCGTGAAAGCAGCCGCTTGTATTGTATAATTTGTGAATTTATCCAGTCCTTCCAGATGAACATAGTGCTTATCAGCACGAATGACAGCCTGTCTTACTGCGGGACCATTGTCTTTGGTTCTGCTGTAGAATACTCGATAGCCTCTGAGAATTCCATGGATAAAACCAGTTGCGACATCTTCCCAGGTTACTTTCACACTGGTAGAGCTCGTGTTGTAAGGTTGGACATTTTGGGGAGGTAAACTGGGAACTAAGAGATTTAAAAAACCACTAAAAAACGGAAACAGTACGCAAAATCACAACAAAGAGAGAAATTAAAGGGATACATTTAAGGAAATTTCTTTTATTCTGCCATAGATAAGGAATGCTAAAAAAGGCGATGGCAACTTTATTGTATCAATTTTGATTTGCTTTTTTTCCGCAGGCTGCATGGACATGGACTGCATCTTTTCACCACCAGAAATTCTTGATCTACTTCTAAGATAGTTCTGTTTATTTTAATACCTAAAATTACTTTACCTGTGGAAACAAATAACAATCTATATATTTTCATATGCCTTGAGTTTATAACTTGAATATTAAATCATAATAGTTGTGTTCAACAATTCACACCCGTCCGTAAATCCTCAATGCGCTGCCCTGAGGCGTCATTCTATTAACTACAATGGAGTGATAGTTACCGTCTTCGTCTGTGACGACCGAGATATCGGTAGAAACAGCTCCGTCACCTTTTCTTGTGAAAGCTAAAACCTTCAGTGAATATTTGGTGAACTTTTTCAGTCCTGTGACCTGAAGCTGGCGATTTTCTGGGTCAGTTGTTACGTTCACGTAGCTGATGTTTCTGTTTGCGGTCATCTCACTGTAAAACACGCGGTAACCTTGTAGAATTCCATGAACGTATCCTTCAGGTACCTCGCCCCAGGCCACTTGGATACTCGTAGAACTGGTATTATGTGCAGACAAGTCAACAGGAGGTAGACTGGGAACTACAATTAATTTATTGAAAGTATAGATTCAGCTTGTTGTCTTGGTGTAAAGGATCCTTTGTTTTTTGAGGTAGAAAGAATTTAGGTATAAAACAAGGGTACGCGTTTTTAAAGGGGCAAAAAGCTGTTTACATGTATGTGTGTTAAAATTCGCGTCACTGTTGTTTACTTATGGGCATTATGTCTCCGGCCGTTGTTGCAATCAAAATACACCACGCTTTTATCGTTAATGAATTAGCAAGTTTTCCGCTATAATGAAACAATTTGATGTTAATTGTTTGCAATGGAATTGTTTACCTCTCAGAGAGATCTCAGAGAGATCACGTGCAAGTGTTTATATCAATCTACACGGGCATGAAAAGATAGTGAGTACTGTCAGCGAACCCTGCTTCCATTTACAGTACCTTAATCACTCCGAAGAATCGTTATAAAGATTCCCATATCATAATAATAATAATAATCATCATCATCATCATCAACATCATCATCATCATCATCGTCGTCATCATCATCGCCATCAAAGTAATCAAATTAACCTCTTACCGTCCTCATCAGTCGAGACATGTATGCTCTTGGAATTTGCTCCATCCCCAATGGCTGTAAACGCCAGTACATTGATCTCATAAATGGTGAATTTCTTTAGTTCTTGCAACTCTCTTTTATTAGTTGTTTCTGATGTTGTAGTAATACTTTTTTTTCCAGTTACATTTGCTATTTTGTAAAGAACGCGATAACCAAGCAGGATGCCGTGAACAAAGCCTTTGGGCACTTCATGCCAGCTTACATGAAGACTGGTGGAACTTGTGTTATGTGCGCTCACATTCGTTGGTGGGAGGCTGGGAACTGTAAATAAAAATATTGATTAACTTGTACACATCTCAGGTAAGTATTCAGAAAGAAAAGAAATGGAACTTCTCTCAGTGACCTAAATACAACAAGAGATTCTGTACATGAGTTATTCATTTTGAATCGTTCAGTGTCCCTAGCTATTGACCTTGGAATTAGTTCTACAAACAATAAACTGTTTCTTTTTCAGTCCCTCAGCTCCCATTGGTTTTAAGGCCTCTTTACCCGATTCCAGGACGGTTTCTTTCATCAATACAAAAGTTCACGTAACTTCAGTACATAAACGGACCAAAACTTAGTGTCCCGATAAATTGTTTGCGAATTTCCATGGCGCATTATGAAGGAAAATTCTCGGAGAAGGCGATACCGACAGGTGGAGCCGCGAGAAGAAACCGCTGTGCTTGTCAGCTAATCTGTTAAATTAAACGAATTAGGAAAAAAAGCTTTTCACGAACCATCCTGATCAGTCGACACAGTCACTGAATGTGATATATTTCCATCTCCAATGAGAGTGAACGCCAAAATCTTCATAGAATAATTTGTAAACTTTTCCAGTCCTGTCAGTTCCAGAGTTTGATTGACTGTTGTCACGTTTTCATAAAACAGGTTTTTGTCTGCCTTAAAAAAGAGACGGTATCCGACGAGAATTCCATGGAGAAACTCTTGAGGTACAGGCAGCCACGTGACCCGTAGAGTGGTTGAACTGGTATTGTGTGCCCTGAGGTTTGACGGTGGGAGACTTGGAACTAAAATGAAAATAAAGATGTGTTAAAAAACAAACTAAAGCTCAAGTAACACCCAAACATTCTTGTAAAGGGAAATGGTTTTCTTTTGAGGTGCCTTCCACGCAGTTAGGTGAGGAACTTACAAAAATAGTAACTACCTACACTCTGTATATCTTTAAGGCATAAACGACGTTTCATTTCGTATGTTTCCGGGCAGATTCATGAAGTATGCCTTTAACTAGTGGTGACTGGGTCGCCTGATGAGTTAATTATGAGCTTTGCTATATAGTGTCTCAAAAGCCAAAAATGAGCAAAACAATTCCGAACCGAACCCATTTTACTAAGGTTCCCACAATACTTTTATTTGCTTACAATAATTATATTTTACCCACCGTCTTCGTGTGTCCTCACACTGGTTTCATTTGAAATCACACCATTTCCTTTTATGGTGAACGCCAACACTTTTACAACATACACTGTAAATTTGTCGAGACCTTCAAGATCCGCAGAGAGCACAAGGCTTGATGCATTAATGAAATTCCCGTCAACATCTTGCTGTCTTTTGTAGAAAACCAAATACCCCAGGACAATCCCGTGGGTATACCCCTGCGGGACGGGATTCCACGTCACCGTCAAACTTGTCGAGCTTGTGTTGTATGCTCGGATATCCGTCGGAGGAAGACTTGGCACTACAGTCAAGACAAAAACTGATATTAAACGATATTTTAATAATGCGAAACCAATAAACGCGATACAAATTAAGTAAGAACCAGAAATCGTGATTGGTTGATCAGCCGTTGGGGTACCACTGCGGGTCGTATTCGTTGTCGCAAGAAACGATATTAAAAGACTTAACAATTAAAAATTATTTTTGAACTACCTAATTGTCTAGTTTGCTGAATGATAACATTCAGTCATTTTAAATGTTAACAATTTTAAGCTGTACCGTAAAACCTTCTATAAATTAACGAAATTAAACAGACACATGGCCGCTTAAAGACATCTGATCTGAACTACGAGGAAAATGATGTTTCTTAGTCAACGAAAATGCAAATTTCACAATTTCCTGTTGACATGGTATTGCTACAGCCCGTGTCTAAACTTAAAACTAACTTGACCTTCGGAGACCGATTTCAGTAACTCATATATCAGTCCACTCGTTGAGGCCCCGAGTTCAAGTCCCGCCCTTATAACCGCCAGCTCGACCACGCTTGTAAAATAGACAACTGGTTCGCCTCCTACCAGTTTGGATTTTAATTTGTTATGTTACATATGATCAAGAGAGGATAAAGGGGCTACCCTTTATCCTCTCTTGAGATGATATATTTGTGTCATTATCCTGAAAAGCCCCATGAGTGGAAAGGAAAATTAATTAATTAGATAATTTAAATATCATGGTTAGTCTGACTCTTACCATCTTGATCAGTGGAAGCATTTATATTCCCTGCTGGGCCACGTCCCACCTTTGTGAAAGCTGAAACCGTAACCTCATAAACTGTAAACTTCTCAAGTCCACTGAGTACCGTGAAGTTCAAAGTCGTGTTGATATATTGCTCACTGGCACTAGTCTCACCAGCCTTCTTGTATGTAACGTTGTAACCCAATAGAATGCCGTTCACCTGATCACTGGGAAGTGGTGTCCAGGCTACCCAGAGGCTCGTGGAGCTCATATTGTGCGCGTTCAGGTTTAATGGAATGGCACTGGGAACTAAAATTTAAATTTGTGCAAATTTTTTCAATTCAAATCTCTGTATCTTCTTATTATTAATCATTTGCAATTTAGAGTCGATTTAGAAAATAATTTTTTTTAGGTTAAAAAGGCTAAGGGTGAGCTCAAACGTGCGATAGAAGCATAAGAGCACTGATAAGCACAAAGAACAGTGGAAGTTGAAATAACAAAGAACAATTCTCTCCCTTAGTTATATCTCCCAAGGTACGGTAAAAAAGGAACAAAAAACGTGCAACTTGTTTTGCAATATTGCTGCAAGACGGGTTGAGTAGTGATGTTGCGCGTTTTACCACCAACGAAAAAACCCTGCAATTTTATTTGTTGCAAGACAGGTTCGAAAGTGGGTGGTAAAACGCACGACATAACTATTCAACCCGCATTTTGCAGCAATATTGCAAAACAAGTTGCACGTTTTTTGTTGCCCGTTTGAATAGTTTTAGTTCTGTAAAGAGCACAACAAGACGACAATGTTATCACTGGTGCATAACTGTTGTCAATTTCATCTATGTAACCGAAAGCTTAATTTGAATATCATGTTGAACATTCATACCATCCTCCAATGTTCGCGTCGACACCTCCTCGCTTGACATACTAATTCCTCTTTCTGTCACACTAGACACATAAACAGTGTACTTTGTGAACTTTCTAAGGCCAATGATATGTAATTGTCTGACTGTTCTATTCACAACAACAGCTGTAGTTTGGTTGCTACCATCCAGCTTATAGGAAACAAGAAATCCAACAGTTAAGTTGTGCTGGTGACAGTCAATACATAACCACGTGACCTGGGTAGTCGTGGATGATACTGAATCAGCGCTGATGTTCGCTGGTGGTTTTCCGGGGACTGCAAACGGAAGAAGATAAGTTTGTATCCATATATATATATATATCCACCGATGTTAATTTCTACATGTCAACGATTTTGTCCCGCATATTTTAAATTCTCTATAAACGTAATTTAGTAGGTTTTGTGCGTTCCAATGGTGCAAGTCAAAGCCAACGACGGCTTCGCATGGAAGCTGCATAACTTATGTCGTCTGTGGTATTAAGCGCTTATTTTGAAAATACCTTAGAGTTAAAACTGGTCACTTTTTTGGTTTGGGTAATGTTCTTTCCTTACGTTAGAAGTTTAACTATTTCATAGCTAGCAAAAAATCACACCTGGCTACTTTAAAGTTATCAGTTGCTAGTGCTGTTTTTGTCATTCCGATGATGATTAGAGGTGGACAGACTATTAAGGGTGGGATGTATAATGCAGTATATATCATAAAATTAAAACACCCCGTACCGTTATCGTTTATTGGCTGCACTGTATTTAAAGGTTCATGAGGAAGAAGCATATCCCGAAACATTTAATGTCGTTTGACAACTCCGGGGTGTAAAACTCGTATTTGATAATAATACAGACGCTAGTGTGAAGGCAAAGACTTTTCTTACAATTGCAGTTGTTTTTTAAGCAAAATATCTAAAAAATTGATAAAGTTTTCCTTGATAACACCAAGTGTTCATGCCTCTAAAGCAATGCAAATAAAGTTTTTCGTTTCAGACGGAAAAAAGAAATTTCTTTTCAATTAACTCAATAGGTCAGCTTCATCCTTTTCCCTGCGAATGAAAAAAAAACAAAACAAAAAACAAAACAAAACGCAGAATAATAACAAAAAAACGAAATGATGTGGTGATGAAATGGTAACCGTTAGGCATGAAAGAGTACCATTTGTTTTAAAACACGTCCATGTCTAATGGAAAGAAATCGCGGACGTTTGCACTACTTTACCTAAACCGACGACACTGAACGTAGCGAATGTAGTTTGATTCCTGTTCATACAACATAAGCACCTACACGGAAAAGAAGGAATTGAAAGCCAAAATCAATGACAAAAGTAGTTGGCACATTTCTTTTAGTAACGATTTCATTCATTTATCATATAATTCTGTTGAAACGTCGTAAATCCCCCATCCCCAAATCGGTGTTTTTTTGCATGGATGGTAGGATGGTATTTTCTCAACGCGTTCGTCCCTCAATGGACACTGGCGAGCCTGCACTTTTTTAAGAATGCTTCTCCGTCACTAAATGCATTTTATACCTCTTTCTCAGGGGTAGATATAAAAGGCCCTACTCTTTGACTAAAGGAGAGTAAAACCAGCTTAGTGTTAATAAGATGACGTAACTATTTTAGCATATAATAAACCTTACGTTCTGTTGAATCGTGCTTGTTAAGTTTTTGAAGTTTCTGCTGGCTGCATCGGAAAGATTACCATTCCATTTCATGTTTCTTAGACGAAATGTTATGTCGACTGGTACAACTAGTCATAGGTAAAATGAAAAGAAGAAAGTTTAAAAATCTACGTTGAGGTCATGTAAAAAAAAAAAAACGGAAAAAAGCGAAACAGAGAAAGAAAGAAAGAATTTTTTTAATTTTCAGTATCAAATATAAAACTCTTTAAAGACCCTTCAACCACACCGTTTTCCAGCGTAGATATCTTTGACATCGTCACGCGTTCCTTCCCCACTAACGTTCCTTTGGGGAGGATGTCGTGACGAGCCAAAAGAACGTCTGCGTGGGAAGCTAACAGTTTTCCGACTTTATATCAGAAAAATAAGGAAGACGCTTGTAAGTACGTAAAGGCTATAAACCAAAGTATCACTTGATATACTGAAGCAATCGAACTTAACAACCAATCTTAAGTCCCTGATTTACCTTCCTCCAGCGTCCTGACATTGATAGGAAAGCCAGCAAAGCCAAGACCTCTTTTAGAAAAACTCTTTATCCAGACTGTATAATTAACGAACTTTCCCAGGTTTCCAATATTTACACTATTTTTTGATGCGTTAACGTCAGTAGTCCAAATAGTTTCATTTTCCTGGTTTACTGAGGTGAATAAAATCTTGAGATGTGTAACATCAGAGTAATCATTTGTCAAAGCGTTCCACTGCACTCGCAAACTCGTTGTACTTGTGGCGTATGCTGATATGTTGGTGGGAGGTTTTCCGGGAACTGAACAATGCAATGAAACAAACAGTGATGTTACCGATAATTATCAACTTGGGGTTAATTATGATATGATAAATTGGTTATTACATAGTGGAACTTAACACCAGAGAATCTGAATCCCTATAAGGGTCAAAATTTGTTAATCCATGTAAGTGAGTAATGCTACTCTAGACGTTTTAAAAATTTTTGTGGTATTGTCATAGACATTTTTTAAAGGTTACATATTAACAGCTGCTTTGATGTCTCCCATTAAGGGATGGACCATTAGAAAACTTATGGGGAGGGGGTCGGGCGGGCTAAGTACAAAAAAAATATTCGCGCAAGGGAAAATTAAATGGAAAAAAAAACATGCACGCCAATTAATCCTAAAAAATATTCAGGCGAAGGCCTAAAAACATTCATACAAGGAAATCGATAACGAAAAAAAAAATTCCTGCGGATCGAAAATTCTCCCCCCCCATAAATTTTCTAATGGTCCGTTCCTAATGTTAACCAACTATAATGATATGAGTTGTGAAATATTCACAGTAAACGATGGGGCAGATTTGTTTGTGTGATGACATAGTTTCAAAATTTTATCACTGAGCGGAAGACTTACTATTATCCCATATTGCCTCCACAGATAAGTTCCCAAGTCCATTCCTGTACAAGGCCTGATACAGACTTTCGAACTGTTTCATCTCCACTTGTTGTCCAAAAATAACTTTCATGTCTGCAATCACTTTGCCAGTGTAATTCCTGGAATTAATGACCATACACCCGGGGTTTCAGAATTTCCACTTGTCACATACAATAAATTAGACGCTGTTATAGCGTATTCTTGGGCTTGGCTAGCCAGGTGCTCCTTCCGTAAAAATATGTAAGCATTCACGGCTTTGTATCCAATATCAGACTCAGTGTTTGGAAAATTTAGAAACAGTTCAAAGTTATGAACGAACGACCTGTGACGCAAATATTTTATGAACTTGTTTAATTATACAGAAGTTTTACCTGAACTGATGGACGATAACTTTGCGTAGATGAGTATTGTTTATGTATAGCTCTACCACCTAGGAAAAATAATGCTGGTCAGAGCGGTTAACTCTGTTAAAGCATTAACTCTGTGGTGAAAGAATGAAAGAACCTTGTTTTCTTCACGGCGGAGCACATGGTCTGTTTTACGTGCAACCAAGGCAGCGAAGTTTTTGCTGAATTCCCTGATTTTCAGGTACATTTTCCACCCTATGGCCAAGAAAATTACGTTTTCGAAAGGGAATTTATGTATGTATATAGTTTCATGGACATTTAAAACATTTTTTTTTCTTCGGCGCTAAAGAAAGATTACAAAATGCGCTCCGATTTGAATTTTACCATGTGCTCATCAGCCGATTTTACTTGCGTGAACGGATCCACGATCCAGATAGTGTTACGCGAATTGCTCCAGAGGATTAACTTTTCGGATTTTGAATAAAAATTTTTAAGAAACGGCTTCTCCGTCTATTGTTTTTAGTCTGTTCCTGCTTAAAATTAGCTCAAAACACGTTTGTGATACTACAGCATCAAGCTTCTTACATTACACGCATCATTTTTGCGAAGATAAGATGTCGACCAATTTTACACAATTTTTCAGTTTCAGGTTCAGTTTTTGGACACTTTTCGATACGCAGCTAATGAATTTTATTCCAACATGTGTTTTACTGCTTATTCTAGACTTTTAATATGAGAATTTTAAAAGCCTATTTGCAGTATTAAGTTTACTGCGCAGGGTCACCGAGGTATGAATCTTTCTTTGAAGTGACAACTTCAAGAAGTCGCGCTCGTTAGTTGGGTTCATAATGTTGCGTTTGGTCTGGGGGGGAAGCCAATTTCCTGCTCGGTGTTTCGGTAATCTTCCTGATTTCAACATTCAAAGTTTACTCAGCTTTTGGGAGTTTTACCCCAGTTTGCGGGCTATTTTTTTAAACGGGCTCGGGAACGTGAAGTAAAATTACGTCACGTCGTGTAAGAAATTTGAGTGGTCGGTTATCTTTTCTTCTCGTTCCAAATATGGTACTTTCGAAAACGAATAATCACGAGCATCGGACAAAGCAAACACTAAGAGTTACATGTTTCAATCCGTTACGAGTTTCTGTATCAACCTACTATATGGCTTTGCTCTCCAAGAGTTCTCCGTAGCTCAAGTGGATGGAGCGTCCACCCAGTGTTTGAGAGGTCATAGGTTCGAATCCTGTCGGGGACTCAGAGTTTTTGATTGTCTCACGCTTGTGACTTGCTGATATCCTAATACAACGCTGTTTTGTGATTGAAAAATCATTGAGTTAATACTAAATACTTACTTTACTCTTTAACTTTCCAGACAGAATAAGGAAGGTATTAGAAGTTGTATTTTCAAGGTCGTCTGTCCATTGTTCATCAAGTAATAAAAGTGTAGCGTCAACAGGTACAACTGAAAATGGTGTAATATAAATTAAAGAAAATATGCATTAAAAAGACGTGCGTAACTGAAATGCTACTCTGCAAACGCCAAATTTATTAACCAAATCAAACGTTATGTCACTCACCTTCCTCCAAAGTTCTCACAACAAAAAGCTCACTTTTCACCCCGAGTCCCCTAAAGGTAACAGCTCTTACGTAGAGATTGTACCATGAGAATGTTTCTTGATTATCCAACACGAAATATCCTGTAGTAAAATTTGCATCTCTAACATTCATATCCGTCCAGTTCGCTTGTAGTTTATAAAAAATACGCACGGCTGTAGTTGATAATGACGATTCGTAATATGTCGGTGACGAATTATTCCAGCGAACCAAAACAATTGTTGGACTGATAACGTCAACTGACAAGTCTGAGGGTGGCTTTCCAGGAACTGCGTAGGAACGAAATTAACAAGTGATTGTCTCAAATTATGTTCAAAGCTTAAATCGACTAATGTTAAACTAGAAGCCATTCTGCCTTCTCTCGTTGTACTGTCTGCCTGTAACATCAATATCTGATAGACTTCCTCCTCGTAAAATTTTGACACCAAACGATATAATAGTAGTAATATCAAACGCTTACTATTATCTGAGATGGGATAAATTGTTATGTTTCCCAGAGTTCCATCACTGTACATAGCCTCATGCAACCGAATAAAGGCAGACATGCTCACATCCTGGCCAAATATTATCTCAATCTCTACCGTGATGTTTCCACTGTCGTTTCTGAAACAAAGGGAATGATAAAAGTTTAATTGTCTCATTTTGCGTGGAATAGGGGGAGAGGGGGGGGGGGGGGGGG